>CM057238.1:528316-815816 GCA_029931835.1 Etheostoma nigrum
ATCTCACTCTATCTCATGGAAAAGTACTGACTTATAACGCCCAAAACAGACCATAATACTTGTATTGTTTAGCAACCTTGAAATCTAATAAAAAGAAACTGTCAGAGAACGAGAGTCAGGGTCGAGCTGAGAGCTGATTGTGTGAGACGAAGTGAGCACAGCTTGCTTCGTCTCCCTCCCTCCTCGATTCTCCTCCTCTGCAGACGGGTTAAAAACTTATCTCTGTGTCAAGCCTGAATCCTTTTTTGATGCCTTCTCTGGGTCTATCTTAGTGTATAAGAATTAACTAAAGTAAGTGAGAAACTAGAAGTCTGAGTTTAGACCTAACATTTCTTGGTGCCGAAACCCGGGACCCAAGAATCCGCCGGTTTGGGACGACGCGGGACCAACGGGACCACTTAGGATAGAAATCTGCGAGCAGTCTCCGCCTATTGCATCGGAGGGTCCATACCTTGAGTCCGTGTCGGTCCGGACCGTCGGTGACGGGTCCCACCGAACCAGGGGAGGCATCAAATAGGTAAGAAAGCTTTTCCTAATACCAATAGTGTCCAAAGTAATGACCCTAAAAAAACGCTTGGGACGCCAGCGTAAAATTCCAGAGGTACATGGGATTCCACGGTGACAAGGTGCCGTCACTGAATTAAACTGGTTTGCAGTTTAAAATAGGGTCAATCAGGAACCTGGGTAGGAGCGTCGCTGTGTCCACGTTCGGACGCGTACTGACTAATGTTCTATCAAAATATCTGTTAAAATACAAATATAAATAATCTATTGATGTTTAAAGTTAATTTAATGGTGTAAAACTATTGTGTGGCTTCTTACCTTTCTAACGGTATATGGTGTTAACTTGTTACTGTAGCTTTTACTTCACAAAAGCCACTTAAAGTACGCTATCGCCGGTGAATCAGCGGTGCGCTGCGCTTGGCCATAACCGGACACCGCTGGAGACAGACAGTTAAAGAAAGTCCCATCAATGCTGTCAAAACTACCGGATCTTACTTCTGTCCTTACTTTTTCCTCTTTCATATACTGAGACATCTAAATGTCCATGTACATGTAGGACATTTCATACATAGATTGTTAGATGGGTATGCATCAATTCGGTTAACATTTTGTTGATGATCGGAAATGTAAAGTACTGCGTAAAGACCAGAAAGTCCGTCAGGCTGAAGGTGTCCGGATGTGGCCAAATAGCAGCGGGTGGTGTCCGAACGTGGACACGGCTACGTGTTAGATCCGAACGTGACAAGGTGCCGTCACGAACCTGGGTAGGACTAGATCCGAGTAGGACTTGATCCAAACGTGACAACGTACCGTCACGAACCTGATCCGAACGGGATAACGTACCGTCGCGGAACTAGGATAGTTGGTGTGTGGAAAAGTAAAAATAAATTGAAAAGATCAGTGGCTGACACAGACATGAGTATGGTTTTGAATTGTACATGATAAAACAGAATAGATAAACGTTAACCATAGTACAATTCACTGTTTGGGACTATGAATACGATTATTACCAATGATTATACATGAAAGTTAAATATAGGCTATATATATATACATATATATGTACCACTGTTTTTAAGCTCTGTTTTTAAGCTGTTATTTCATTGATGTTTTGTTTTTATACTGCTGTGGTTTTTGCTGTTTATGTGGTTGTAATCTGTGGGTTGGTTGATTGAAATAATTTGTGTCTGAGCGGCCGCCGTGCCACGAACAACACACACACATTAGATTATAGAAAGGAAGCAGAACAATACAGTAAAAATGGGAAACGCACAAAGGAAAGCTATTGAAAGCTCAGATGATTTTAAATTCATGCAACAGCAACACCCAGGGTCCACATGTCTATTAGAAAATTGGGTAAAGAAACATGATTTCAAGGCAAAACTTTCTGTTTACGATGAAATAGTCAGAGTGGAGAAAGGGTTAAATGAAAAAAGAAAAAGAAAGTTGTCAAAGGGAAACCACAGAGACAACTTTTCCTTGTTCTCTGTTTGCGCCTTTTTATTTGGAATATAACGAAAACCAAGCATAAATCAAATCTGAAAATGGGGGATTCACTCAAAATTGAACATTGGGTTGGATTGATTGAAAAATTGGATGGGAACAGTCAGAACTGGAAACAACGGAGCCCGGGGGCCCCTAAATAAAGGTGAGCAGAACCTGTTGTGAATCGAATCTGCATATTGGTGACATCTAAATTAAGGCAATGATGTTTTCATGGTCTGACTGATAAAATTGGAATGATCCAGTGGGGTTATTAATGCTACGTGTTGTTGAAGAGTAAAGAGTAGCCAAATAATGGGTTTGGTGAGAAGTAGTGTGTATTTTGTCTGAGAGACAGACTACACACATGGAGGAAGCAGTGTGTTAAAATTTCTGAACGCAGAACCTTTTAAAATATGAGTAGTGTCAAAATTTCTTAGCAAATTCTATGAGGAGTAGTGCATGTATGATTACAATTACAATTGTATGAGGGTGTCTGCCAAATTACATACATTGATTACTGAGTTGGGACTAGATCCCTATAGATTACAGATGGACTTATTGGTAAAAAAGAGAAGAAAAGAAAAAAAAAAACAATGAGTCAGAGAGCTAGTGAGAGAAATTAGGAAAAAGTAATGGAAGAATATAGAACAGTTGGTTGATACTAATTCCAAAATTGTTAGATTTAAGAAAAATAAGTAAAAAAAGGGTACGTGCATGTACGTGTGTATGTGTATATATATATGGAGATATATGTATGCATATATATACATATTTGAAATTGCTCAAGAAGAATGAGCCAGAGTACATGGATTGCCACTGTTATGGGAAGACTAAGTTTATTTTTGTTTTTTTTAAATTTTTAATGGGAATTCGAATTTGTACTTTCAATTATTTTATTTCCAGTATGTTTTTTTTTTGTTAACAAGTCAAAAGCATTGAGGTGCTTAGACATGGAGGGAGCATGAGCAACATGGTCACATAGTAGATATGAATTTGTTTTTTGATTAAGGTACAATTACGTTAACAGCCGTTAGATTTGTAAAAACATTGTTAGCAGTAATTTCACTATGTCACATTTCTGAAAAAGACAACTATTGTGTTAGTGCCAAAATAAGACTAGATTGCTCCAGTTAAATGCCACACGTTTCACTAGCAAAAACATAAGATATGAGATGGAAACAGTTGGAAGAAGTGGCACTCAAAGTTCAAAGAGCTAATGTCATCCACAACAATTGAACAGATTGTGGATTTTAGGGAAAGATTTTTGGCCTCAGTAGAATAAAGTCAGAGAGAAACACAGTGAAGGTCACAGACATAGCCAAGAGCGGCCCCGAGCCCTCCCCTCTCTGCTCCTCTCCTTCTGTGGGACAGGAACGCGCACTCCCAGCTGAGGTGCCAGACAGAAAGATACAGAAAGTCAGAGAAAGACAGTTTGAATATGCAGACTTGCTAGTGAAGTTACTCCAGGCTATTCAATTACCACACAGGATATGCGGTTGTTGACCAGGAAAAGACACTGAAAGCTGGCAAACTACCAGGAAATCAGTCAGCCCAAGCAGCAGAAATAGTGGCTCTCACAGAAGCATGTAAATTGTTCAAAGACCAAGATGTTACAATCTACACTGACAGCCAATATGCTTATGCTACCACACACACGTTCGCCAAATTGTGGGCTAGAAGAGGAATGAAGACATCAACAGGGAAACCAGTTCAACACGCTGCATTGTTGACAGACTTATTAGCTGCAGTTATGCTGCCCAGAACGTTAACTATCTGCAAATGCAAAGCTCACACCAATGGAACAGACCCAATTTCACAAGGAAATGCAAAAGCAGACGCAGCAGCTAAAGCAGCAGCAACCAACACGACCTCTCAAACCTACATTGCAAAAGAACCCCCCAAAGACATTATACCACATGAAGTCCTGCAAGACATGCAAAACAACTCCCCTCCAGCAGAAATCAGCAAGTGGTTGTTACAAGGAGCGCAGCTAGGTCAGGATGAACTCTACAGAATAGACGGCAGAATATGCCTACCCAGAGCCCTATTTCCAGCTGTAGCAAAATTGAGCCATGGGATGAGCCATGTCTCAACAGGAGGGATGGTATCCATAGTTGGGGAAACATTCCACATAACACATGGTTTAATCACCTATTTTAAAATTTTTTTGTAGAAGTTGTATCACATGCTGTAGACACAACTCACAGGGAAATGTCAGACCAAAGAGAGGAAAAACACCACAGGGCACATATCCATTTGAGGTCATACACATGGATTTCATTGAACTACACAGAAGTGGCACATATAGATATTGTCTAGTGCTAATAGACTCCTTCTCAAAGTGGGTAGAAATTGTACCCTCAAAGACAAATGACGCACTCACAGTTGCAAAAGCTATTTGCAAACACATCGTACCATCACACGGTATCCCTAGGATACTGTGGAGCGACAATGGTAGCCATTTCACCAACAGCATTGTAAGAACCATGTCACAACATTTAGGCATCGACCTCAAGTTTCACTGTGCATATCACCCACAGAGTGCAGGACTAGTGGAAAGAACGAGCACTATCAAAGCTAGGCTCAGGAAGACTATGGAAGAAACAGGAAAACCATGGCCTGAATGCCTTAGTTTAGTAAAAACCTACATGCACATCACACCAAACAATACAGGATGTACACCATTTGAGATAGTGACAGGGAGACCATTTCACTTGTCATTAGTAGAAGATCCTTTGGTACAGGACCAAGAAGGTGATGTAGATCCCATCACCAAGTGGCTGTGTGAACTGTTCAAGGAACAAGAGGTTGGGAGAACAAATGATCTGCCTAGTACCCCTTTGTCTCCCACACAGACACTGCTGACACCAGGAGACTGGATCCTGCTCAAAGTGATCAAGAGAAAACACTGGCACAGTCCTAGGTGGGACGGTCCAGTCCAGGTCCAGCTGACCACACCCACCGCCATCAAGGTAGCAGAACGATACACCTGGATCCACCAGCGACTCCACCAAGAAGGTGACGACACCCCTGATTTGTACCCCATACCAGACTATGACCCAGATGAGGATGACCCCGTCTAGGGGGTCTTCCCCCCGATGTGTGCGACGCTGAATGGTCCACACCAACGGTGAGGACATGTGCTAGTAACCTCTGTCCTCCAACCCTTCTTCCTGCTACGCTCCACCCCTATGCTTGTGCGTACTCATGAACTGATCCAGATGATGAACTGGCCAAGAGGCGATCGTCTCCAGGCGGAGAGGTCGAGTGGGAATTTTTCCCTTCATAATATGGCAGAAGGGTTTTCGCCCACTCCTGTTCACATCACCTGTTGTAATGTTTAACCATGAAGAATGTAACTTAAAGTTCCTCCTAGGGAAGCAGTTATATTTGGAAGATGAGACAGCTGATATATGTATATGTACAAGTTGTTCAAAACTCACAACAGGAGGGATATGTAGAAGCTAAAAAGACATTGTACTTAGTATATGTGTGTTTTGATATAATAACTGTGTGTTTGAGTAATATCTGTAACTGTGAGGCTGCGCTGGGAAAAGTGCGTGGGGGTGCAATGAACAGGAACAGAATGCTCTAACTCTTGTCCCCAACCTGACACACATACATTGTTCCTAGCCAGCTCAAACTGGTTCTTGTTACACTATCTCACTCTATCTCATGGAAAAGTACTGACTTATAACGCCCAAAACAGACCATAATACTTGTATTGTTTAGCAACCTTGAAATCTAATAAAAAGAAACTGTCAGAGAACGAGAGTCAGGGTCGAGCTGAGAGCTGTTGTGTGAGACGAAGTGAGCACAGCTTGCTTCGTCTCCCTCCCTCCTCGATTCTCCTCCTCTGCAGACGGGTTAAAAACTTATCTCTGTGTCAAGCCTGAATCCTTTTTTGATGCCTTCTCTGGGTCTATCTTAGTGTATAAGAATTAACTAAAGTAAGTGAGAAACTAGAAGTCTGAGTTTAGACCTAACAGGGGTGTATACTTATGCCCCCTGTATTTTAACATAGGGGGGTGTATACTTATGCCCCCTGTATTTTAACATAGGGGGGTGTATACTTATGCCCCCTGTATTTTAACATAGGGGGGTGTATACTTATGCCCCTTGTATTTTAACATAGGGGGGTGTATACTTATGCCCCTGTATTTTAAGGTAGAACATTTATTTATTTACAATACATTATTCATTCACAAAGAAAATTGGTGTCCTTAAAGGTTGGATTTTACCAAATTTTTTAATTAAGGCATTAAGATCAATTTCCAAAACATGATTTTTTTTATTCCTCTTTTTAGTCAACTTAAGCATGGGCATGTAAACTTATGAGCACAACTGTGAAGTTTAACTGGTGCTCTACGTGTCTACATGACCTCAAACTGTACTTTGGCATTTACTGTTAATAATCAGACCACATATACACTGATACGGATATGTAGGCAGTACACTGCTATTGGTATTTGTCTATCTTTAATACTAGGGTTTGATATAAAAAACAATATTACTTTCCTGTAAAACATTATTATATGCCAACGCCATGCAGGCAAGGTAGGCTCTGTTGAAAGCAGAATCTGATGGCTGATCTCATGAGCAGATCTTTGTGTAAGTGCATGGTTTTTAGAATGTTGTCAGTCTGTTTTTAGTGCTTTGAGTGCGGAGACAGACAGGAGGGAGTGCAGCAACACGGCTGCCATGTTGTAGAGCAGCAGCAGCAGTGTCAAACTCCAGCAGTAGGCCTGCAGGAGACAAGAAAACACATCATACTTCTACCCACGGAAGTGACTGTCATCTACAATAATCTACATTTACATAATCAACATTGCATCTTCTCATGAGACAGGACTATCCACTTCCTTTTCTCCATCCATCCATCCATCCAAAAGAACAGAAAAGAAAGGTTTGATGACAGCAACTCACTGACCCTCAGGATTTCCTCGGGACATCCATAACTTCCTCTGTAATCATAGTCAGACGTCGTTGGCACACTGGGCCCACACAGCTCTTTGCTGTGCATTGTGCTCAGGCTGTAGCAGTAGAGGCAGAAGGCCAACAGTGCCACCAGCAGGCCAACCACATTACTGCATGCACAACCTCGAAGCTGTGGAGGGGAGCATCAGGTTGCACTTTGACACTCCCATACATTATATTATTTAATTGTAAAAATCACCATAAACCATAACAACAACAAAAGCTAGGGCTGTCAGTTCACTTATGCCTCAGGCCGACTATGAGTCCTTATTTGGTATCCAATGTAAGACTTGAGTCAGACTGAATGTCTGCTGGCTCTTTATGGACACGCAGAGGGTGGGACACTTCTAAGGTGTTTCAGATGGAATCTGTAATCATCCATCTTTAAAATAGCTTGTTATGTATGTGAATGTACCAGTAGCCTGCTGGAGTTCCTCTCATTGGCAATGGTCAATGATCCTCCTGCCACAATCTGCAACACACACACACACACACACACACACACAAACACATTTTTGGACTTTTAATTGCGAGACAGCTGCTTTCATCACAGTAAATAAAGCAGAGATCCAGATTTTGTGATTAAGAGTGCAGAGCTTTTACATATAAATGATAGGCTGTTACATTTAAGCCACAATGTTGTTCACAAGATGCTGATTACGCTTCTGACCACCAGGTAAAGGTGTGTGTATATATATATATATTATTATTATTAAAGCAAAACATCGCGGAAACTTGAGAAGATTTGGCGTTCCACCAAATTGGAAAATTCTCGGTTAATCTGGCAAGATAGTCTTAAAATGTATAGGAAGGCCCTTCGTAATGCCAGAGCAGCGTACTACTCGTCATTAATAGAGGAAAATAGGAACAACCCCAGGTTTCTTTTCAGCACTCTAGCCAGGCTAGCGGAAGGTCACAGCTCTACTGAGCCAAGTATTCCCATAGCTCTTAGTAGTAACGACTTCATGAGATTCTTCAATGATAAAATTATAACTATTAGAAGCAAAATTCACCAAGACCTGCCTTTAACTGGCACTGACTTATCTCTAAACTCAGGAACCTTAGAAACAGCTGTAAAACCAGATATATGTTTAGACTGCTTTGCTTCACTTGATCTTTATCAATTTAATTCAATTATTTCTTCATCTAAATCATCAACCTGCCTCTTAGACCCCATCCCAACTAGGCTACTTAAAGAAGTTTTACCCTTAGTCAACACTTCTCTACTAGATATAACTAATCTATCTTTATTAACAGGCTATGTACCACAGCACTTTAAAGTAGCTGTAATTAAACCTCTTCTGAAAAAGCCCAACCTTGATCCAGAAGTTTTAGCCAACTATAGACCTATATCCAATCTTCCATTTCTCTCTAAGATTCTTGAGAAAGCAGTCGCTAAACAGCTATGTGACTTTCTGCATAGCAACAGCTTATTTGAGGATTTTCAGTCAGGATTTAGAGTTAATCATAGCACAGAGACAGCACTTGTGAAAATTACTAATGACCTCCTAATTGCATCAGACAAAGGACTTATCTCTGTACTGGTGTTATTAGATCTTAGTGCTGCATTTGATACCATTGACCATCATATTTTATTACAGAGATTGGAACATTTAATTGGCATTAAAGGGACTGCTCTAAGCTGGTTTAAGTCTTATTTATCAGATCGATCTCAGTTTGTTCATGTTAACGATGAATCCTCTGTGCACGCCAAAGTTAGTCATGGAGTCCCACAAGGATCTGTGCTCGGTCCAATCCTGTTCACTCTATATATGCTTCCTTTAGGCAATATTATCAGGAAGCACTCCATAAACTTTCATTGTTATGCAGATGCTACTCAATTATATTTATCAATCAAGCCGGATGAAACTAATCAGTTAGCTAAACTTCAAATGGGCCTTCAGGAGATTAAAACCTGGATGAGCTGTAATTTTCTAATGTTAAACTCAGATAAAACTGAAGTTATTGCTCTGGGACCCAAGCACCTCCATGACGCATTATCCAAAGAGATAGTTACTCTGGATGGCATCACCCTGGCCTCCAGCACCACTGTGAGGAATCTTGGAGTTATTTTTGATCAGGACATGTCCTTTAATTCTCACATAAAGTATATTTCAAGGATCGCCTTTTTTCACCTACGTAATATTGCAAAAATCAGGAATATCCTGTCTAAAAATGATGCAGAAAAACTAGTCCATGCATTTGTTACTTCTAGGCTGGATTACTGCAATTCTTTATTATCAGGCTGCTCAAAAAAGTCCATAAAGACTCTTCAGCTGATCCAGAATGCTGCAGCACGTGTTCTGACAGGAACCAGGAAAAGAGATCACATCTCTCCTGTTTTAGCTTCTCTGCATTGGCTTCCTGTAAAATCCAGAATAGCATTTAAAATCCTTCTTCTCACCTACAAAGCTCTTCATGGTCAGGCACCATCTTATCTTAAAGAGCTCATAGTACCTTACAACCCTACAAGAGCACTACGCTCCCAGAATGCAGGATTACTTGTGGTTCCTAGAGTCTCTAAAAGTAGAATGGGGGCCAGAGCGTTCAGCTATCAGGCTCCTCTCCTGTGGAACCAGGTTCCAGTTTGGGTTCGGGAGGCAAACACCGTCTCCACATTTAAGAGTAGGCTTAAGACTTTCCTTTTTGATAAAGCTTATAGTTAGGGCATAGAATTGAATATTGTTAGGGAGTGAAAAGTTGCAGCGTCCACCTAACCCGGCCCACCTGCTTCTCGTCATAGTTGTCAGATCTATCTATCATATAATCAAGATTATAATAAAACTAAAGGGAGACTCGGCATACAGCCCGATCCGGTTGGGGAGAGTTCTAGCCTGTCCAGGCCCCTCTCTTTACCCTGTCTCTCTTGGTTATGCTTTGATAAAGCTTATAGTTAGGGCATAGAATTGAATATTGTTAGGGAGTGAGGAGTCGCAGCGTCCGCCTATCCCGGCCCACCTGCTTCTCGTCATAGTTGTCAGATTCATCTGTCATATAATAAAACTAAAGGGAGACTTGGCATACAGCCCGATCCGGTTGGGGAGAGTTCTAGCCTGTCCAGGCTCCTCTCTTTACCCTGTCTCTCTTGGTTATGCTGTAGTAGTTTTAGACAGCTGGGGGACTTCCTTCGACACACTGAGCTCCTCTCTCCTATCTTTCTATTTTGTGTGCATCTATGTCCCAGAAATGCTTGTTACTAACCTAGCTCTGGGGAGTCATTCCCCAGAGTCCTTATGTTCTTTTTCTCCCAGCATGTTTCCTCGGATCAGGGAGGCTCCAAGTTCATGGTTGCAGCTGTCGCCATGGTCCCGCTACACGTTCCCTTCCCTGCCACGATCTGCGGTGCCCAGCTACGTCCTGCTGTGCCTTGTAATGCTGCACAGTGCCTTGCTATGCCATGAACTACTACAAAGAACTACTACAAACTACTATTATTTTGATTTATTTTTTAGGGACTGTTATTGCCACTCTTCATTCTATCCCCAACCGGTCGTCAGACACCGCCTACCAAGAGCCTGGGTCTGTCCGAGGTTTCTTCCCAAAGGGGAGTTTTTCCTCGCCACTGTCGCACTGTTGCTTGCTCTGGAGGAAACTACTAGAACTGTTGGGTCCTTGTAAAGTGTCTTGAGATAACTCTTGTTATGAATTGATACTATAAATAAAATTGAATTGAATTGAATTGAAATTGAATATATATATATATATATATATATATACAGTGGGTACGGAAAGTATTCAGACCCCTTTCAATTTTTCACTCTTTGTTTCATTGCAGGCATTTTCCAAAAATCAAAAAAGTTCATTTTATTTCTCAGTAATGTACACTCAGCACCCCATCTTGGACAGAAAAAAACAGAAATGTAGAAATTTTTGCAAATTTATTAAAAAACAAAAACTGAAATATCACATGGTCATAAGTATTCAGACCCTTTGTTCAGTATTTAGTAGAAGCACCCTTTTGATCTAATACAGCCATGAGTCGTTTTGGGAAAGATGCAACAAGTTTTTCACATCTGGATTTGGGTATCCTCTGCCATTCCTCCTTGCAGATCCTCTCCAGTTCTGTCAGGTTGGATGGTAAACGTTGGTGGACAGTCATTTTCAGGTCTCTCCAGAGATGCTCAATTGGGTTTAAGTCAGGGCTCTGGCTGGGCCATTCAAGAACAGCCACGGAGTTGTTGTGAAGCCACTCCTTCGTTATTTTAGCGGTGTGCTTAGGGTCATTGTCTTGTTGGAAGGTAAACCTTCGGCCCAGTCTGAGGTCCAGAGCACTCTGGAAAAGGTTTTCGTCCAGGATATCCCTGTACTTGGCCGCATTCATCTTTCCCTCGATTGCAACCAGTCGTCCTGTCCCTGCAGCTGAAAAACACCCCCACAGCATGATGCTGCCACCACCATGCTTCACTGTTGGGACTGTATTGGACAGGTGATGAGCAGTGCCTGGTTTTCTCCACACATACCGCTTAGAATTAAGGCCAAAAAGTTCTATCTTGGTCTCATCAGACCAGAGGATTTTATTTATCACCATCTTGGAGTCCTTCAGGTGTTTTTTAGCAAACTCCATGCGGGCTTTCATGTGTCTTGCACTGAGGAGAGGCTTCCTTCGGGCCACTCTGCCATAAAGCCCCGACTGGTGGATTGCTGCAGTGATGGTTGACTTACTACAACTTTCTCCCATCTCCCGACTGCATCTCTGGAGCTTAGCCACAGTGACCATTGGGTTCTTCTTTGCCTCTCTCACCAAGGCTCTTCTCCCCTGATAGCTCAGTTTGGCCGGACGGCCAGCTCTAGGAAGGGTTCTGGTCGTCCCAAACGTCTTCCATTTGAGGATTATGGAGGCCACTGTGCTCTTAGGAACCTTAAGTGCAGCAGAAATTTTTTTGTAACCTTGACCAGATCTGTGCCTTGCCACAATTCTGTCTCTGAGCTCCTCAGGCAGTTCCTTTGACCTCATGATTGTCATTTGCTCTGACATGCACTGTGAGCTGTAAGGTCTTATATAGACAGGTGTGTGGCTTTCCTAATCAAGTCCAATCAGTATAATCAAACACAGCTGGACTCCAATGAAGGTGTAGAACCATCTCAAGGATGATCAGAAGAAATAGACAGCACCTGAGTTACATATGAGGGTCACGGCAAAGGGTCTGAATACTTATGACCATGTGATATTTCAGTTTTTGTTTTTTAATAAATTTGCAAAAATTTCTACATTTCTGTTTTTTTCTGTCCAAGATGGGGTGCTGAGTGTACATTACTGAGAAATAAAATGAACTTTTTTGATTTTTGGAAAATGGCTGCAATGAAACAAAGAGTGAAAAATTTAAAGGGGTCTGAATACTTTCCGTACCCACTGTATATATTAGAGTAAAGTCAGTCTGTTTGGAACTGTTTCAATCAGTTCCAAACTGGGCCAACACAAGCACTGCAGCAACATTTAACCACTTTAAAAGTCCAATATTTGAAAACCTCCACCCGTCATGCAACAAAAAGTATGTGTGTTGCATCTGCCGTATAATTTTGGTGTATATGTGTGCACGGTTTTACACAAGGATTGTTTGGATGGAATGCAGATTGATTGTTTCCCCCATGTTGCAGTGAGAGTTTGGCGTACTGAAAGGTCCGGTGTGTGACATGTTTTGTTTAGTTGTTCATTATCAAATTCGGTGTTGCCTTTTCACAAACTTGTCCTTTTTTATGAATATTGACCACCACCATCAATTCCAAGTATTCCTATTGGCTTAAAATTTTACATTCCATTTGCATGAACCGGGGTAGACGCTCCATGTTCATGCGCCATATTGAAAAAGGAAACATGGAGGACCACACGTATTTAAAATCCAAATTCCAGGAACAGGAGTCTTCTTCTTCGCCCAGAAAAAGGATATTGAAAAGAGCAAAAGACCGGCTTTTTGAAGCGTGAAGGCTTCCGTAGCTGTAATACGTTCTTTGAACTGTGTGGCAAGACAGAGTTGATTGCGATATATGATCTCAACGCTAGATGGGAGAAATTCCTCCACATTGGATTCATACTAATGCTGCATCGCTGTGGTCTCCCCCCTCTCTGCCTGTCAAGGGATTGGGTAATAGAAGGCAGACTGACCTTGTAACCAATCAGATGTGTGCTCTCTCTAAGCGAGGGAGTAAGGTTGGTGAACGGCACTCTGGGTACTGCTCATGTAACGCCGTTGCTGTGGAGTCAATAAACTACTGGCTCTGAGGGAACATACCTAAAGGACAGAATATAGGCTGATTGCCCAAGACATTAACCCTTCTGTTGTCTTCCAGTTGACCATGCAACTTTTGGGTTTTCTGGGTCAAAATTTGAGTTGTTCTTTTTCAACGTTTGTCACTTTTACCAGCCTTTCTTGTAGAATTTTCCCACATTTTTTGTCACTTTTTTTACGATCTTTTTCAGAGCTTTATTGATGTTTTTGTAGAACTTTTTCGCAGCGTTTCTGAAGCTTTTTCCGAAACACTTTTTTTCAACGTTCAAATACTATAACATTTAATAATTCAATGAAAGTAGGGAACTGAGCCTTTACTTTACTTGTGAAGAGCGTTGTAGTGAACCATCCACGTTATTTTTTCGACAATTTGGTTGAAAGAAAACCCAAATGTGTGATATAGAAACTTGTTGAAAATGGGTCAAATTTGACCCGAGGACAACAGGAGGGTTAAAGCAGTGAAACGCTTTCAACACCTCACTGCCAGGGCAGTTTTTACTGTAAATGTGTTTTATTCTTCTATTTAACGTTGTGAAACGTTAATTAAACTGTGGTTAGGTTTAGGCAACAGTTAATTAAAAAAAAGAAACATTCTGGCCTCCTGTGTTGGTTTAACATTGCATCTGTGTACTGTGGCTTACCTCCATGTCGAAATTACTGTCTGCCTTATATAAATAATAAATACATAAATACAGGGCCCCTGACATATAGTTGGTCAGACTAAGGATTAGAAAAAAATGATATGGTACATACCAGTATTCCTAAAACAAGTGGCAGAATGAAGAGTTTTGGCTGACTTTGGTCCGCGTAAGCGAGTGGGACAGACAAAAGCACCTGGAACAGACCTAACAGGATGGTTACCACCTACACACACACACACACACACACACACACACACACACACACACACAGACAGAGTTTGTTACACTCTACCCAATATTAATTTATTGGAAGTTAGACTATGAATAAAGTGGAGTCCAGACTGAGTGGTGTCCTGGTCTCACCCCAGCAGTTTCGGGGTCGAACCAGGCAGAGAGGCGATGCACCCTGGGTTCAACTGCTGACACTGCACTCTCAGAGATCATGTTCCTACAAAACAGGAAACTCCAGTCAGATACAACAATGAAACTGGCACCAGTTCTGTTAGAAACCATCCGTATTACAGTCAGTGTTAACACATGACCAAAACAATGTTGCTTTGCATGTACAAGGTCCAATCCCAGTCCCCGTCCAGCAGCCAAGTGACCTGGACTCCAGAGGGGGAATGTCAATACTGCTGAACTCATTCTCATTCTCACTTTCTACTTCTATTCCAACTATGACAGCTTTAGTTACAAATGAAGATTTTTACATAAAAAATGTCTTTATGAATGTAACTGTAGATACTGCTTCCTTCCCAGTGGCCTGGGTGTACTCCCAGGACTCCCCCTGACTTTGTATTATAAGTGATAGTAGTGTAGCACCACCCGTTCAGAAGGAGAAGGCCAATATAGCAACCCCACTGTATACTACTGACTTACTGTGTATTTCTACTTCAAACAAAAACATTATACTACATTTACCTGACAGAGGAATGTTACTGGCTACTTTGCAGATTCAGATTTTACTCACAAAATATCAAAATTAAAATGAAATCAGGAACACTTCCCAGGAGTCTGCCTTGGTGGATGGTGCAAACATATACATAAACATATTCAAAGGAAGTAAACAACTTGATGCAAATATATGTACAATATAACTGCTTAACAATAAGAAGAGAAGGCTGATTGGTTTAGAGCAGATGTGTAAAGATGTTGACGAATGTGCAAAAGTTCAGGAGATACAGTTGGTGCCATGGACAGGTGTAAAGTCCAGGATGTTGGTAGTGTCACAGTCTGTAATAGGTATCCAGCATGACATAAGAGTTGGAAGCACCAGCCTGAGCCCACGTTAAGTTCAGATATAAGACGCTGTTTGCCTGGGGCCCAAATCATTCTATTATTATACTGAACATTTCAGTTGACAAGTCACACCAAAACTAATTTAGTCACTTTAGTCAAACTGATTTAACCCTTGTGTTGTCTTCCCGTCAAAATTGAAAAACACTTTTGTTGATGCTTTTTATCGATGTTTTGAACTTTTTCTTATGTTTTTGTCCCTTTTTTCAGCACTTTTTTTGACGTTTAACGACAGTTATTTTTGGAATTTATGGTCAAAAAAACCAAATTTATAGGAAATTATACCTAATGTTTGAGTTAGAAAAGCAGAACTTAGGAATTATTTAGACTAAAATTAATGTATGTTGATGGATAATCACAGACTGGAATATGTCAACTTTTACTCAATACTATTTCAAAAACACTTCCATTTGTTTTTTCAAATGCTATAAAATTGAATAAGACGCCCCAAAATTAATGAAAGAAGAGATTTGTACTTGGCAAAGAGCGTTGGGTGGAATCAATCATGTTATTTCGGGCAATTTTGGGGCTAGAAACGCTCGGGGGTGGTGCGGAGCGGCCTAGTCAACTGTGCGTGAAGGGTCTTAGCGCCGAGACGACAGCATGTGCGCTATTCTGCACCCCCCCCCCCAACGGCGCTGAGGGAGGCTTTGCTCCGTCAGCTCTAACATGGCGTTATCTTCTCCCTTTTGCCTAGAAGCTCACAGCTACTTAATACAATAGAGTACTACGCTAAAGTTATTTTTGCCGACTCTGGATATCAAATGGCAAAAATAACTGTAGGGGAGAGCCGGGACGATTGAAACGCGGGACGATTGAAACATTCCAGTTTTCTCCGAGTGCGATGATGATAGACAGACTTCCTTAGGTCTGAACATAGAGCATGTTAACCTCCTACTATCAGCCAGAAATCTTAACTTTGCGGGAACTGTCATTGCGGTCTTCAAATCAGCGATTTTAGAAGTCCTGGTCCAGGTATAAACGGTGTGCTTTTGCGGTTGCTGCCCCGAGACTCAGGAACAAGTTACCCCCCCCCCCCTCCCGATATTCGCACTGTTACAGATGTCGCTCTTTTTAGGTCCAAACTCAAAACATATCTGTTAGTCTGGCTTGTAATACGTAGCAGCGGTGTGACGACTTCATTCTTTTGTTTCTTTTGATTTTACTGTTTTCTATGTTCATTCTTTCTATTGGACGATGTAATTTTACTCATTATGTTAAGCTCTTTGGACCATGCTGGTTGCTGTAAAGTGTTATATAAATACATTTAGACTGATTTTTGATTGACCTGCCTCAACCTGTCTTTGCAAGGCCGCGAAACTCACATTTTGCTCCTTGCGGACAAAGTGCACGCCTTCACACAAAAACTAGACCTCTGGCATGGCCGCATCAGTCGAGGGAACGTCGACATGTTCCCCAGCCTTGCAGACTTTATCACCGATGCAGGCGCGTCACATGATTTCTCCTCCCTGTTTCAGTCAGCGTCTGAGCACCTGTCAGCAATGAGAAAACAATTTGCGACGTACTTTAAAGAGGATTATCGATCTTTTGCGTGGGTTCGAGATCCGTTTGTGTGCACAGCAAACGAGCTATCAATTGATATGCAGGAACAGCTTATTGAGCTGAAGAGTGACAGTCGACTGAAGGAACTCTTTAGCTCCGCCCTCTTTCGTCATTCTGGGCATCATTGATGCAGGAACACGCTGAACTCTGTGACGTCGCCTTGAAGATTCTCCTTCCTTTCGCGTCAACATATTTGTGTGAGGCAGGATTCTCAAAAATGACTGCCCTCAAAACTAAATACCGTAATCGTGCACAAATCGAGGATGATTTGAGGCTGTGTTTATCAAACATTGAGCCAAGAATTGAGGATCTTTGCAAGGCAAAGCAGGCTCAGGTCTCACATTAATATCACCAACCTGCAAGCTTCTTTAAACTATTAGACCTAGTGATAATAACAATAATAAAGCATAAATTAATATCAGAGGTCTGGTGCCTATTCCCAATTATAGCAATAGCCTAGTAATGATAATAGGCCTACTGATGATGATGATGATAATAATAATAATAATAACAATAATAACAACAATAAAGCATGTAACCTCATATAAATATATAGCAATAGCCTAGTAATGATGATAGGCCTAATACTACTCATAATAATACTAATAATACTAATAATAATACTACTAATATTAATAATAATATCTGCAAGTTCACATTAGAAGTTTGGTACTACTGCCAATTATAAAAATAGCCTAGTAATGATAATAGGCATACCTACCGCTACTGATGATAATAAAATTAATAATAATAATGTGGGCCTAAAAATAATAGCCTATCTATCTATCTATCTATCTATCTATCTATCTATCTATCTATTTATCTATCTATCTATCTATCTATCTATCTATCTATCTATTGTAAAAGGTTGAGAACCCCTGCTCTAAGCGATGTTGGGTAACATTACTTCTTGTTGACGTTCAAAGTATTTTCAAACAAAACGAGACTAGCTTGCCCCCCCCCTCCCCCTCAGCCCCTCCCTCCTCCTCGGCCCCTCCCTCCTCCTCAGCCCCCCTCCTCCTCAGCCCCCTCCTCCTCAGCCCCTCCCTCCTCCTCGGCCCCTCCCTCCTCCTCAGCCCCTCCCTCCCTCCTCCTCGGCCCCTCCCTCCTCCTCAGCCCCTCCCTCCCTCCTCCTCAGCCCCTCCCTCCTCCTCAGCCCCTCCCTCCTCCTCAGCCCCTCCCTCCTCCTCAGCCCCTCCCTCCCTCCTCCTCAGCCCCTCCCTCCCCCTCAGCCCCTCCCTCCTCCTCAGCCCCTCCCTCCTCCTCAGCCCCTCCCTCCCCCTCAGCCCCTCCCTCCTCCTCAGCCCCTCCCTCCTCCTCAGCCCCTACCTTTGTTCGCTCAATCTGGAGCACTTTGAAAAGAAATTCAGAGGTTAGACTTGATTGTTCTTATCTGTGGATGGAAATATTTGTGCTGTAGCCTGAACTAGTTTGCACTTCAGAACCATGCACACACAGGTGGAATTGGTTTTTCTTCATATTTTTGTATTAATGTCACTAGGAAGCATACCAGTAGAAATATATATTCATATTTGTAAGTGGGATATACAGTATAAGTAAGTGGGATTGTCTGGAATCTGCAATATAATAACCATTATG
Organism: Etheostoma nigrum; assembly: GCA_029931835.1. Classification (NCBI taxonomy): domain Eukaryota; kingdom Metazoa; phylum Chordata; class Actinopteri; order Perciformes; family Percidae; genus Etheostoma; species Etheostoma nigrum. The sequence goes on from CM057238.1 coordinate 546,606, forward strand.
GTGGGATACACTGGCTAAGCAATTTACAAAAATTTTACTCATGCATGTGTTAAATGAAGAGTTTGTGAGATATTTCACACAGAGTAATGGGTGTGCAGTAGGGGTGTGACGAGACGCTTACTCCACGAGACAAGACACATCACGAGATTGGGTTCACGAGAACGAGACGAGACGAGATTTTTAAAAAAAATTTAAAGAAATCCTCGATGAAATATATGAATGGAAAATAGTTTTTTTATTCAACTGAAAAATCACAAAATGCAAAACAATTTAGGTGCATTTTGATGAATGTTATTTAACTTTTTTTTTTTACTATTTTAATGAATTATATGCAGTAAAGGACGTGCAAACACTGCAAAATGTTTTGTATAAACTCTACCAACTGGCTTCTGCCCTGTACAATTTCACACGAGAAATCTAACTCCTTTCCACAAACCGGACATAAAAAAATAAACAGTATAAATAAAATAAATGTGTAAATAACAGAAAAATAACACTTTAAATGCAAACAGTAAGTGTATCAATAACCAAAGTACTGCTCTCTCAAAACTACAAGTGCAAACAGAAACAATTTTTTTCTTCAAGCATGAAAAAGAGAGAAACTACACAGAACAGCCTAAGATATGGTCATGTGGTGGTGCTGTAAGTGTTTTTGCAAAGTGCTCGTGTTAGCCGCGGTATACGGCATTTTTTTCTTACAATGTTTACATATTGTGTTCGTCTTGTCTGTCACTCTTTCGCCGTTTATCATTTCCGCAGGAAAACCAAAATGTTGCCACACAAATGATTTAAAAGTGGCAGGGGGATCTTCAATAGTAATTTCACGCTCCATCACGCTGACATCACATCGCCTCACGAGACAACTTTTCACCTCAACGAGAAATCTCGTCACGTTTTAATCTCGCGTAAAACGAGATCTCGTCACACCCTTAGTGTGCAAATATGTATGCATAATGTAAGCATGATAACATTCATGTAGGCCCCATTCTCATTAGGGGCTGAGCCCCCCTAAAGGTCTGATCCTTGACCCCCCCCCTGCTGCTACTCCATACACCTCAGAGGGGAATGTTGTCATGGTTACTGAACTACATTTATCTGACAGCTTTGGCTTTATTGCGTCAGGCTTGTTTCTGCAACAGCTCATTGAGTATCAGATACAATATAAACTATTGAGGAAAGATTTTCCTTTGACATTGATGCAGTATGAAACGAGATTGCTGCAGTCGGCAGCAGAGAAACAAGCTACAATGGAAGTTAATGGGATAATTGTCCAGCTTGTATTTACGTTCATAAAGTGCTCGTTTTGCTGCTGACAGACTCAGATTCATATTCTAAGTGTCTGATAACATTATGGAAAGGATTTCTAAGGAGGCTGACCTTTCTGTTAAAGACTGAGATCCTTTTTTTAAACATAAAAGTCTGCGAAATTGCGTTCGCTGAACCCACCAGACTCCATGTAAATAATCAGTGATTTTAGCGTGGTAAAATACGGCTTTCTAAAACATCTCTGAGCTCTGAGCAGCGCTGGCTCTGGCTGTCTAGAGGCTGCGTGTGTATGGTGTGCGACTATCGGCTCCGTTTGGTCAGTGTTTTCTTTCTTTCATTCCAATTTTGGGTCTGTCAGTCACAGTGAAAACCGGGGACATTTCCGGGGACAGATCCAGCATGGGCAGGTCACCAAAACCGGGGACTGTCACCCTAGCCTATGGTCCCCCAGTGACTAGAAATGGAGATAGGTGTAAACCAAGCCCTGGGTATCCTGCTCTGCCTGTGAGAAAATGAAAGATCAGATGGGCCAATCTGGAATCGGGCCCCTTATGAGGTCACAAGGGGAAAGGTTACCTCCCCTTTCTCGGCTTTGGCCGCCCAGAGAATTTATAAAAGAGACTTCAGATACAATATTAGGGGACCACTAAGGTCTATATATGACACTTTAGTTTAAAGTACAAAAAACAAAAGGAAGGCCACGGTGCAGCTCTCTCTCTCCCAGTATACTGAGTAAACTGACCTCAATAGAAGAGTGTCTCTCATCATCACTATTGCCCTCCCTGTGAGCCAAAAACTCAGATTTCCCACTGTTCTGAACGCTCCCGCTTCAACATTGTTTTCTGCTCTGGGAAGACGGGTATGGCTGCAGCTTGGAGCGTCCCATGTCATCCGTCCCGTCTCATGCGGTCCCGTCTCATACGGAGGTGTGTCCAAAGGCAAATTCAGAGGGTCAAAAACACAAAATTGCGATTAATTTTCCAGACGGGTAAATTCGTGACCACATTTGTTGCAATCAATCGAAAAACGTTAATAACTGTTAAAGTAAAAATTTTGCCATACATATAGTTTGCTGATTTCTGACTGTTATGGTTGTGTTGTTCCATATTAACGTAGCTACATCTGATGAAACCTGCATCAGCGACGCATTTCTGCCAACTAACGGCAGGATCTCCTGAGGAGGGATAATCTTCACACAACAAAAACAAGAATACAAAATAAACATGTTACACTCTTTCCAAGACTCTTTTTAATGTTATATTCTATATTGTTTTCACACTTCACTGGGACATTGCTGCAAATACAACTGCTTATCAGCATGGCGAGAGCATTGGACTGTATAGCTCTACTGGCGCGGCCTCGGCTGTCGGGTCTCTGGGACCCGGGGCAGAATGCTCTCGGGTCTCTGGAACCCGGGGCAGAATGCTGTCGGGTCTCTGGGACCCGGGGCAGAACGCGGTTGTATTTTTCTACCACCGCGGCATCGGCCTTCGGGTCTCTGGGACCCGTCCTGCATTCAACTGCGTATCCTGAATTAATAAAATAAAAATAAATAAAATCTCTGCTGCCACGGCATTGGGCCAGATTGCGATTGTACTGTTCTTCCACTTCCGAGCCAGCGGTTCTATTGTATTTTGTGTTGTAGGGCCTATTGTATGAAGGGGGGAAAAAAATTAAAAACAAAACCAAATGCTTGACCTCTGTCGGAAGAGAAATTCCTTCTATAGCTGCAAGTTGCAGTTGAATTTTTTGTTTGCCTATAATCTGCATTTATTTTAGAGACGGACATATATTTTTAAATATAAAAAAAACACCAAATATTTTATTCTTTAGCATGATAGTTGACGCGAGCTTTTACTTTGAAAAGTAAGAGAGATTGTATTTTAATCCAGATGCAAGCTTTTATTTTGAAAAGTAGAAACTCGGGGATGGCAGAAGGATTTTTTATATTTTCTATAATCTGTATTTATTTTATAGACGAACATATATTTTAAGTGTTTTTTTTCATCAGTAGGCCTATGATAGTCTGCATTTATCTTGTAGACAAGTATTTTATTCATTTGTATGATTGCCGTTATTGTTTAGTTAAAAAAAATATATAGGCTATATATTAAAAGTATTTTATTAATTAGCATGATAGTTGACGCAGGCTTATTTTATTCCAGACATTTATCTTGTCAACACAACCATAACATTCAGAAATCAGCAAACTATGTAGTATGGCAAAATTGTTACTTTAACAGTTTTTAACGTTTTTCAATTAATTGCAACAAATGTGGTCACGAATTTACCCGTCTGGAAAATTATTCGCGATTTTGTATTTTTGACCCTCTGAATTTACCGTTGGACACACCTCCGCATGAGACGTGACCGCATGAGACGGGACGGATGACATGGGACGCTCCAGGCTGCATCCATATACTCTTGGCACTGGGCTCCGTATGATGTCATGCTGAGCCGGGTTCTCATGGTCCAGGCATAGGGGGGAATCCCAGGGGAGTTGGGCGCTTCAGGACCTACCAAATTTGAGGGATGTCGCCCCTTAAAAATACCATTAAAAACTATGCTGTGTATTTTAAATAATATATTATATGCCTAAAAGAATTGTGTTAGTAGTATAAAAAATGCAAATGGTTTAAGTTTAAAAACGTGTTGAGCCCCCCATCCCTTGCCTCACAGTGGTTTGGTCCAGTGCCTGCCTCACGTCACCTTCACATGCACCAGGGTGGGAGAGAGAACAGAAGACATTCCAATTGGAACAATAGTGGTGGAACTCCAGTAAGCTGTGACAAGTGCGTGAAGGAAACACTAACTTGTTCAAAGTTATTTATAAGAAGAAGAAAATAATAAGAAATGTTAATTATAATATCAGAACATAGTGTTTGGCGGTAAGACTCCGACCTCAACACGTGCCACAGATTGGGTTTCCATTAGGTATTGGAGAATGATGGTAAAGTAGCTTCCCCCTGGTCGGAGCCTACAGGTGGATGCTGGGGTGGGGCCTTCAGACTCCACCTACCAAGAGCCTGGGTCTGTCCCAGGTTTCTTCCTAGACCCACTACTCTATCTGTAAATTATAGAGTGGTCTAGACCTACTCTATCTGTAAATTATAGAGCGGTCTAGACCTGCTCTATCTGTAAATTATAGAGTGGTCTAGACCTACTCTATCTGTAAATTATAGAGCGGTCTAGACCTGCTCTATCTGTAAATTATAGAGCGGTCTAGACCTACTCTATCTGTAAATTATAGAGTGGTCTAGACCTACTCTATCTGTAAATTATAGAGCGGTCTAGACCTACTCTATCTGTAAATTATAGAGTGGTCTAGACCTACTCTATCTGTAAATTATAGAGTGGTCTAGACCTGCTCTATCTGTAAATTATAGAGCGGTCTAGACCTACTCTATCTGTAAATTATAGAGTGGTCTAGACCTGCTCTATCTGTAAATTATAGAGCGGTCTAGACCTGCTCTATCTGTAAATTATAGAGAGGTCTAGACCTGCTCTATCTGTAAATTATAGAGTGGTCTAGACCTGCTCTATCTGTAAATTATAGAGCGGTCTAGACCTACTCTATCTGTAAATTATAGAGCGGTCTAGACCTGCTCTATCTGTAAATTATAGAGTGGTCTAGACCTGCTCTATCTGTAAAGTGTCTCGAGATAACTTATTATGAACTGATACTATAAATAAAATAAAATGTAATTGAATTGAATTAACTTGGCAGAGATGGGGAAATTGTGCAGCTTAAACTAATATCTTCGAATCACTTCATCCAACCCTAGTTAGGACTGAGCCTTGGTACATGGGGCACACGCTCAAGAAGAGTTTATGCTCCTTATGTTTTTAACCAGACTTTTATTAAGGCAAACAGTTCCCTTTTTTGCCAAACAAATAATGTTAATATTGGAAATGTCACCCTATGTACCAAAAAACTCAACTGGAAGTGGTCACCCCAAAACCGTGATATGAACCAAACCGTTCCACCCCTACTGGTAGGTAGGATACAATGAAAAAGTTAGTTAAAATGATTGGACTGCAGGAAGAGAAAGCAATGTCATTATAGACTAGTTTTGAAAAACTGCTACAAAAAATACATGAATCTATCCAAAGAACAACAGACACAGCACAGATCATCACATGATCCTGAGAAAGAGCACTGGAGAGGGACAGGGCAGTGAACACCCAGCGTATTTGTAAGTGTATTTATGTGTGTGTGTGTGTGTGTGTGTGTGTGTGTGTGTGTGTGTGTGTGTGTGTGTCTATTTGGACAGGGAAGAAGGAATTGAGAAATAGAGAACAAAATGAGGTAGTGAAAGGCTGGGAAAGGAACAGAGAGTGTGTGAGTGTGTTAGTTCATCAAAAACACATGTCATAATACTCTTAAAAAAGAGAGGAATGCAGGATGAGAAGTCGATGTGGTGGGAGTACAGCAAGAGACGGAAGAGGAGGAAGCAAAAGAGAGTAAGAAAAGAGTGGGCTCTGAGGGTGAGGGAAGGGGGAGATTGGTAGTGATGACTTGACAATGCGCCACAGAAGTGAGGGGGACATTTAGTAAACTAGTAGTCTCGAAACAAACATGCATGTTGATTTGACAGTACTGCCATGTTGCTAATGTGGTTTGAGGATTCATTTGTGATTTACAGGATTCCCAAAATGCTATTCTAATTGTTCTGTGTCTGTGCAAAAAAGATGATGTTATAGACAACATTTGCCTTTTACTACAGAGAAGGCACATAGATGAGGTAAACAGGTATAACCAATATGTACAGATAAGTATGGATGGGGAACGTACAGGGAACATATGGGTACAGACAGGGAACAGGTATAGACAGGGTACTTACATGGAACATATGGGTACAGACAGGGAACAGGTATAGACAGGGTACTTACATGGAACATATGGGTACAGACAGGGAACAGGTATAGACAGGGTACTTACATGGAACATATGGGTACAGACAGGGAACAGGTATAGACAGGGTACTTACATGGAACATATGGGTACAGACAGGGAACAGGTATAGACAGGGTACTTACATGGAACATATGGGTACAGACAGGGAACAGGTATAGACAGGGTACTTACATGGAACATATGGGTACAGACAGGGAACAGGTATAGACAGGGTACTTACATGGAACATATGGGTACAGACAGGGAACAGGTATAGACAGGGTACTTACATGGAACATATGGGTACAGCCAGGGAACAGGTATAGACAGGGTACTTACATGGAACATATGGGTACAGACAGGGAACAGGTATAGGGTACTTACATGGAATATATGGGTACAGACAGGGAACAGGTATAGACAGGGTACTTACATGGAACATATGGGTACAGATAGGGAACAGGTATAGACAGGGTACTTACATGGAACATATGGGTACAGACAGGGAACAGGTATAGGGTACTTACATGGAATATATGGGTACAGACAGGGAACAGGTATAGACAGGGTACTTACATGGAACATATGGGTACAGACAGGGAACAGGTATAGACAGGGTACTTACATGGAACATATGGGTACAGATAGGGAACAGGTATAAACAGGGTACTTACATGGAACATATGGGTACAGATAGGGAACAGGTATAGACAGGGTACTTACATGGAACATATGGGTACAGATAGGGAACAGGTATAGACAGGGTACTTACATGGAACATATGGGTACAGACAGGGAACAGGTATAGACAGGGTACGTACGTGGAACATATGGGTATAGACAGAGAACAGGTATAGACAGGGTACTTACATGGAACATATGGGTACAGATAGGGAACGGGTATAGACAGGGTACTTACATGGAACATATGGGTACAGATAGGGAACAGGTATAGACAGGGTACTTACATGGAACATATGGGTACAGATAGGGAACAGGTATAGGGTACTTACATGGAACATATGGGTACAGATAGGGAACAGGTATAGACAAGGTACTATACCTTTCCCCTGTTGAGTGTATTGTCTCTTAGGTGTATTGTTTGGGTATTTTTTAAAGTGGCTTTTTTGTTCTAAAACCTTTTTAAAATGCCAATGACCCCGTCCAGCAGCCAAGTGACCTGGACTCCAGAGGGGGAATGTCAATACCTGTTCCCTATCTGTACAGTTACATCTACAGTCTACAGTTACATTCATAAAGACATTTTTTATGTAAAAATCTTCATTTGTAACCAAAGATACTGCTTCCTTCCCAGTGGCCTGGGTGCACTCCCAAGACTCCCCCTGACTTTGTATTATAAGTGATAGTAGTGTAGCACCACCCGTTCAGAAGGAGAAGGCCAATTATAGCAACCTCACTGTATACTACTGACTTACTGTGTATTTCTACTTCAAACAAAACCATTGTACTACGACTCACACTATTTCAATGATTTGTTCTGATGGTACGGCGCTGTCGCTGAAATTCCTCATGCACGCTGTTCAAAAAAGGCTGGTACCACTTTCTCATTTGAACAAACCTCAATAAAGTTTATTCCTGAGTATAAGAATATGTTTTCTGCCCCTTTATTGTGTATGACCTGATTTTCCTTTTGATGGAAAATCCATATTCCATGTTCTATTCATTGTTTTTTAAAGGTCCCATGGCATGAAAATGTCACTTTATGAGGTTTTTTAACATTAATATGCGTTCCCCCAGCCTGCCTATGGCCCCCCAGTGGCTAGAAATGGAGATAGGTGTAAACCAAGCCCTGGATCTCCTGCTCTGCCTTTGAGAAAATGAAAGCTCAGATGGGCCGATCTGGAATCGGGCCCCTTATGAGGTCACAAGGGGAAAGGTTACCTCCCCTTTCTTGGCTTTGGCCGCCCAGAGAATCCCCCCCCCCCCCCCTATAAGAGAAAGACATCATGGCTTTCAAACAAGCAAAGTGGCAGTTGGTCTAAGCCTCACCTCCAGCCTCCCCTTCACCCCCTTCCCCTCCTCACTTAAAAGCTACAGACTCAGAAATGGCACATAATAAGGAAAGCTATTGTGGGACTGGATCTGGTGGCTGTAATTCTGCACCAAGGCTGAATTTTGGGAAAGAGACTTCAGATACAGTATTAGGGGACCACTAAGGCCTATATAAAAGAGACTTCAGATACAGTATTAGGGACCACTAAGGTCTATATAAAAGAGACTTCAGATACAGTATTAGGGGACCACTAAGGTCTATATAAAAGAGACTTCAGATATAGTATTAGGGGACCACTAAGGTCTATATAAAAGAAACTTCAGATACAGTATTAGGGAACCACTAAGGTCTATATAAAAGAGACTTCAGATACAGTATTAGGGGACCACTAAGGTCTATATAAAAGAGACTTCAGATACAGTATTAGGGACCACTAAGGTCTATATAAAAGAGACTTCAGATACAGTATTAGGGGACCACTAAGGTCTTTATAAAAGAGACTTCACATACAGTATTAGGGGACCACTAAGGTCTATATAAAAGAGACTTCAGATACAGTATTAAGGACCACTAAGGTCTATATAAAAGAGACTTCAGGTACAGTATTAGGGGACCACTAAGGTCTATATAAAAGAGACTTCAGATACAATATTAGGGGACCACTAAGGTCTATATAAAAGAGACTTCAGATACAGTATTAGGGAACCACTAAGGTCTATATAAAAGAGACTTCAGATACAGTATTAGGGGACCACTAAGGTCTATATAAAGACACTTCAGATACAGTATTAGGGGACCACTAAGGTCTATATAAAAGAGACTTCAGATACAGTATTAGGGGACCACTAAGGTCTATATATGACACTTTAGTTTAGACCTACTCTATCTGTAAATTATAGAGTGGTCTAGACCTGCTCTATCTGTAAATTATAGTGTGGTCTAGACCTGCTCTATCTGTAAATTATAGAGCGGTCTAGGCCTGCTCTATCTGTAAATTATAGAGTGGTCTAGACCTGCTCTATCTGTAAATTAAAGTGTGGTCCAGACCTGCTCTATCTGTAAATTATAGAGTGGTCTAGACCTGCTCTATCTGTAAATTATAGAGTGGTCTAGACCTGCTCTATCTGTAAATTATAGAGTGGTCTAGACCTGCTCTATCTGTAAATTATAGAGTGGTCTAGACCTACTCTATCTGTAAATTATAGAGTGGTCTAGACCTGCTCTATCTGTAAATTATAGAGTGGTCTAGACCTGCTCTATCTGTAAATTATAGAGTGGTCTAGACCTGCTCTATCTGTAAATTATAGAGTCTGTTTGGACAGGGAAGAAGGAATTGAGAAATAGAGAACAAAATGAGGTAGTGAAAGGCTGGGAAAGGAACAGAGAGTGTGTGAGTGTGTTAGTTCATCAAAAACACATGTCATAATACTCTTAAAAAAGAGAGGAATGCAGGATGAGAAGCAGATGTGGTGGGAGTACAGCAAGAGACGGAAGAGGAGGAAGCAAAAGAGAGTAAGAAAAGAGTGGGCTCTGAGGGTGAGGGAAGGGGGAGATTGGTAGTGATGACTTGACAATGCGCCACAGAAGTGAGGGGGACATTTAGTAAACTAGTAGTCTCGAAACAAACATGCATGTTGATTTGACAGTACTGCCATGTTGCTAATGTGGTTTGAGGATTCATTTGTGATTTACAGGATTCCCAAAATGCTATTCTAATTGTTCTGTGTCTGTGCAAAAAAGATGATGTTATAGACAACATTTGCCTTTTACTACAGAGAAGGCACATAGATGAAGTAAACAGGTATAACCAATATGTACAGATAAGTATGGATGGGGAACGTACAGGGAACATATGGGTACAGACAGGGAACAGGTATAGACAGGGTACTTACATGGAACATATGGGTACAGACAGGGAACAGGTATAGACAGGGTACTTACATGGAACATATGGGTACAGATAGGGAACAGGTATAGACAGGGTACTTACATGGAACATATGGGTACAGACAGGGAACAGGTATAGACAGGGTACTTACATGGAACATATGGGTACAGACAGGGAACAGGTATAGACAGGGTACTTACATGGAACATATGGGTACAGACAGGGAACAGGTATAGACAGGGTACTTACATGGAACATATGGGTACAGACAGGGAACAGGTATAGACAGGGTACTTACATGGAACATATGGGTACAGATAGGGAACAGGTATAGACAGGGTACTTACATGGAACATATGGGTACAGATAGGGAACAGGTATAGACAGGGTACTTACATGGAACATATGGGTACAGATAGGGAACAGGTATAGACAGGGTACTTACATGGAACATATGGGTACAGACAGGGAACAGGTATAGACAGGGTACTTACATGGAACATATGGGTACAGATAGGGAACAGGTATAGACAGGGTACTTACATGGAACATATGGGTACAGACAGGGAACAGGTATAGACAGGGTACTTACATGGAACATATGGGTACAGACAGGGAACAGGTATAGACAGGGTACTTACATGGAACATATGGGTACAGACAGGGAACAGGTATAGACAGGGTACTTACATGGAACATATGGGTACAGATAGGGAACAGGTATAGACAGGGTACTTACATGGAACATATGGGTACAGACAGGGAACAGGTATAGACAGGGTACTTACATGGAACATATGGGTACAGACAGGGAACAGGTATAGACAGGGTACTTACATGGAACATATGGGTACAGACAGGGAACAGGTATAGACAGGGTACTTACATGGAACATATGGGTACAGACAGGGAACAGGTATAGACAGGGTACTTACATGGAACATATGGGTACAGATAGGGAACAGGTATAGACAGGGTACTTACATGGAACATATGGGTACAGATAGGGAACAGGTATAGACAGGGTACTTACATGGAACATATGGGTACAGATAGGGAACAGGTATAGACAGGGTACTTACATGGAACATATGGGTACAGACAGGGAACAGGTATAGACAGGGTACTTACATGGAACATATGGGTACAGATAGGGAACAGGTATAGACAGGGTACTTACATGGAACATATGGGTACAGACAGGGAACAGGTATAGACAGGGTACTTACATGGAACATATGGGTACAGACAGGGAACAGGTATAGACAGGGTACTTACATGGAACATATGGGTACAGATAGGGAACAGGTATAGACAGGGTACTTACATGGAACATATGGGTACAGATAGGGAACAGGTATAGACAGGGTACTTACATGGAACATATGGGTACAGACAGGGAACAGGTATAGACAGGGTACTTACATGGAACATATGGGTACAGACAGGGAACAGGTATAGACAGGGTACTTACATGGAACATATGGGTACAGACAGGGAACAGGTATAGACAGGGTACTTACATGGAACATATGGGTACAGATAGGGAACAGGTATAGACAGGGTACTTACATGGAACATATGGGTACAGATAGGGAACAGGTATAGACAGGGTACTTACATGGAACATATGGGTACAGATAGGGAACAGGTATAGACAGGGTACTTACATGGAACATATGGGTACAGACAGGGAACAGGTATAGACAGAGTACTTACATGGAACATATGGGTACAGACAGGGAACAGGTATAGACAGGGTACTTACATGGAACATATGGGTACAGATAGGGAAGTTACAGACAGGCAAGTTAATATAAGTGGTCTGCACGATTGCTAGGTGGAAATTTCAGTTCTACGTGTTATTGTGAAACATTGTTCACTGAATTTTGGGTTCTTTGTGAGTTAAAGTGATTTTGATATATTCAGTACCAACGAGTTTTATTTTGGTAAGCTAGATCCAGGACCGGACATTTTGGGGACGGTAGCGCGAACGGAGGAAAGAAAATCAAGAGTATATGGGGACTGTGAATAGCAAACTGGTGTACCAGGCAAACACGTTTTCACGACGTTCCATCATACTTCTTTAAGGAATAAAGGTTAAAACAAACACCTGCACTACCTGATAATGTTGTAGTCTCTGTCCCTGTTTATTACTTCACACTCTCTGTACATCTTTATTATCTGTATTTATATTTTTCCGTTACTAGGCTACTACATTTTTGGTAGAAAAAAGACTGTTTAAAGAGTTACATTACAGATCTGCACCATTAGTGTCTGATTCACACAAGTAACTGAAACACACTTAAATGTTACTTCCAATGTTAAGAATCCATAATTAAATTCATTTTATGAATTATGCATGACATATTTAAAATTAACATTTCAAAAAGGAATCTCATGTACCCCCTGCAGTACCCCAAAAGTACCCTTAGGGGTCCATGAACCCATTTGGGAAACACAGTGTAGGCTACAAATGGGTATAGACAACTAGGACCACCTACTGTGTTCTGTTTCTGTTTTTTAATATTTCAATATGAATACAATAGTGGGAGATAAAGCTCCTTACCTCAGTGGGCTGGCACGCGGAGGGAACGTTTGCATCAACTTATTAACGGCGAAAAGATTTCTGGAAACCACCAAAAAAGTGCGAGGCGAAGGAGGAGCTGAGACAGAGAACACATTCTCTCTCTCTCTCTCTCTCTCTCTCTCTCTCTCTCTCTCTCTCTCTCTCTCTCATAAACAACACATCCCCGCCAGCTCCGCCTGCAAAGAAGAAAAGTCAGGGAGTGATCGAAAGAAACTTAAAAAAAGAAGGACTATCTCGAGATAAAAGGTAGGGATGAGACATTTTACTCCTTCTAATAACTAGACATCAGTCGAGATGTCTCCTGTTACCGTCCGAGTTTGACGCTTACGCAATCAGCTCGGATCCTGTGTGCGTAAAGTGCGCATAGACTGGACTGATGGCAGCACTCATCTGGTATGGCAAGCCGTTATAACTGCTATCTGGAAAGACATCACATAACATTCTGACTAGTGGGAGCTGGTTTCAAGATAACTTTAATTGTACTTGTCCAAATTCAAATGAAATCCTCAAAAAGTATAAGACTGGTAGGCCTACGATTAACAGTAAGGCTGGATATGTATTATTGCCATGCATTGACATTCAATTACTCCTTGTCTAAAAGAGCAAACAATGGGATTCAAACCAGTTCTCACAAATAGAAATATCAACTAGTCTAATGTTGCAATTGACCCCACAGCAAAAAGTTGATGTTGAAAATTCCATTTAACATTTAAATGACTTTCTAACATCTGGGGTAGGTTGGAACATTTTATAACTCAGACTCAGCAGTAATATCACAAAAATAAATTAGGTTAAAAAAATTACCTTTCTTACCTAAAAATAGTGTATTTTCTTTCCAAAATGTGCAATGTCTGTCACATGGGGCTGGTTCTTCACATGTGTACTATGGTAGGTGAGTCCAAGCTGGTTCCTGATTGGAGAAACTGGACCCGTGTCACTATCCCTGGTCTCCCCAACTATCCAATTGTACTGGTCATAATTTTATTTCATATATCCACAATATACATCTGTGGATATACTGTATATCTAGTCGTAATTCTGATTGTAAGTTACCTGAAATTCCATTTTTACTAGTCATAATGCCAATTACATATGTACTAGTTAACATGCATTTGGTATGACAAAATAAATGAAGCAGTTATCTGAAATTGGATGGATTGGAACAATTCTGTTGCAGATATGTAGAATGTTGGTTGTGGATATGAAGAATGTCATTGAGGATATCTGAAATGTTGGTTTTGAACTCTCATATTCGGAGACCAAGACAGTTCCAGTGGGTCTAGTCTCATATCACGGTATCGATATAAGATCGATAGATTGCCCCGCTCTACTTTCCATTATAGTTTTGATATTTTGAATTGTCATCTGTGTTTCACTTTCTTCAAATAGGCTCAATTAAGGTATTTCCACTGTAAATTGGTGCATAAAATTGTATCCGAATACAGGAAATGAAGTTGTTGATGCCCAAAACACAGACCCCCCAGTATGATATTGCCCCCCCTCAAAAAGGCAGATTCTGGCCAATACCCACTACCCACTACCATACATTAGACTACACCACTGGACAGTTTGTGTTTGAATATAAAATAACTTTAACTGGGTCCTCGACCTATAGTTGATTGGATTGTTGCACGGTAACGGGCTGTTCCATTGGATCACATCACAACCAAAATTGGATTTTCAATAAAAGTGGAACATGTTTCACATGTGTAACCGTGGGTAACAGCACCCACTGGGGACAGGAACAGGAACATCAGGACAAGGGCCTTATCAACACAAGAGTATATGGCTGCAGCCTGGAGCGTCTCATGCGGTCCCGTCTCATGCGGTCCCGTCTCATGCGGTCCCGTCTCATGCGGAGGTGTGTCCAACGGTAAATTCAGAGGGTCAAAAATACGAAATTGCGATTAATTTTCTAGACGGGTAAATTTGTGACCACATTTGTTGCAATCAATTGAAAAACGTTAAAAACTGTTAAAGTAACAATTTTGCCATACTACATAGTTTGCTGATTTCTGAATGTTATGGTTGTGTTGACAAGATAAATGTCTGGAATAAAATAAGCCTGCGCCAACTATCATGCTAATTAATAAAATACTTTTAATATATATATATATATATATATATATATATATATATATATATAGGCCTATATATATTATTTTTTTAACTAAACAGTAACGGCAATCATACAAATTAACAAAATACTTTTAAAAAATATGTCTACAAGATAAATGCAGACTATCATACTGATGAAAAAAACACTTAAAATATATGTTCGTCTATAAAATAAATACAGATTATAGGCAAACTAAAAAAAATCCTTCTGCCATCCCCGAGTTTCTACTTTTCAAAATAAAAGATCGCATCTGGATTAAAATACAATCTCTCTTACTTTTCAAAGTAAAAGCTCGCGTCAACTATCATGCTAAAGAATAAAATATTTGGTGTTTTTTTTAATATTTAAAAATATATGTCCGTCTCTAAAATAAATGCAGATTATAGGCAAACAAAAAAATCCTTCTATAGCTGCAACTTGGATCCAAGTTGCAGCTATAGTTACAGAACTGTGAATGACCAATGTGTGTTAGCAGCTTAATTGTAGATCATACATTTCTGCTGCCTAGTTTCTAATAAAAACTATATGTAGTTTGAGATTTTTTAAAGCTTTTTTTATATTTGTTTTAATTTATAAGGAAATCCATATAACAGTGTTTCCTTTATTTCTTTGTGTGTTTGTTGAAAACATGGCATTGTGTGACGTGCTGGCTGGGCCGTGTGCAGGCGATGGCGGTGGCAGTCAGCAGGGATCTGACGGTGCAGGTGATGCAGGATGGGAACGCTGCCAAGCTAACTGACAGACAGCAGGCGGTGCACGCGGCTGTCAAGAGAGGAGATCCCAAATGTCTGGGGGTGACTACCTATCCAGTCTGACTTATGTGTGTGTGTGTGTGTTATGTGGTGAATGTGAAGATGAACTGCTACCTCCTCTGTCAGCTCTAGCCACTGAAAAGAAATAAGAGGAGAAATCAGGCCAATCACAACAGCTGGTGAGTCTGACACCATGTTGCCTTAGCTCATTAATATTCATGAGCTGGGTAAAGGATGCTGATAGCCAGGCTCTCATTGGCTAGCTGTTAAATTTGAATGAGAACTGGGCCAAATGGAGCTGAGGGTTCCTGCAGGCTTTCTATACCACTGGAATTTCCATTTTTATGGATGAAATAAACTTGACTTGACCTGAATGGCTTGAAACAAGGTAACCACGGTAACCAAGTTACAGAGTCCATGGTAGAACTTCAGACATTACCACAAAGTCATGGCACCTTTAAGGTTAGTTGTGCAACTCCAGTAGCTAAGTAGACAAGGCTATTTTATTCACTTTGAAAATTGTGTTAAAGGAGAATTCCGGCCAATTTTTATGTTAATCTTGAGAGCCTTTTGAGTTTGATGGTCATCCTTATTTATTCGAACCCAAGAATACAGACCAAGAACTCGCCTCACAAGAGTTGGAAAGAACCAGACAGAGAACTGTGTGCTATCTCAGTCTTTAACAGAAAGGTCGACCTCCTTAGAAATCCTTTCCATAATGTTATCAGACACTTAGAATATGAATCTGAGTCTGTCAGCAGCAAAACGAGCACTTTATGAACGTAAATACAAGCTGGACAATTATCCCATTAACTTCCATTGTAGCTTGTTTCTCTGCTGCCGACTGCAGCGATCTCGTTTCATACTGCATCAATGTCAAAGGAAAATCTTTCCTCAATAGTTTATATTGTATCCGATACTCAATGAGCTGCTGCAGAAACAAGCCTGACATATAAAGCCAAAGCTGTCAGATTAATGTAGTTCAGTAAACATTACAACATCCCCCTCTGAGGTGTATGGAGTAGCAGCAGGGGGGGGGTCTAGGATCAGACCTTTAGGGGGGCTCAGCCCCTAATGAGAATGGGGCCTACATGAATGTTATCATGTTTACATTATGCATAAATATCTGCACACCCATTACTCTCTGTGAAATATCTTACAAACTCTTCATTTAACACATGCATCAGTACAACAAGCGGTTCAGAGTAATCCGGTTTTGAAATTACAACAAATCTTTTACATGGTCTCCAAAATTATATGTGAACTCATGTGAACTATTTATGTCAGCACAGACAATTTTGTACATGGCTTAGCCAGTGTATCCCACCATAATGGTTATTATATTGCCAGATTCCAGACAATCCCACTTACTTATATATCCCATTTACAAATATGAATATATATTTCTACTGGTATGCTTCCTAGTGACATCAATGCAAAAATATGAAGAAAACCCAATTCCACCTGTGTGTGCATGGTTAAAATTCAGAAGTGCAAACTAGTTCAGGCTACAGCACAAATATTTCCTTCCATTAAAACATTGTCTGGCTTAAAAAAACTCATCTTAATGTTACGTAAGGGCCCTGTTCATGTTGTACAGACACATTAATTGCATTGTGTGTCTGTTAAGAGGCACAAAGGTTCTGAAACTGCCATTAACTGCTGTTTTAGCTAGAGGAAGCTTGTAAACGTAGCTGCTTCTACAGCTATTAACATAAAAATTGGCTGGAATTCTCCTTTAAGTGATTATTTTAACGGTGTCCTTAAGAAATTAGTCATGACAAAAGATTTTTCCATGAATCCTCTATGTTATAATGTTA
Organism: Etheostoma nigrum; assembly: GCA_029931835.1. Lineage (NCBI taxonomy): Eukaryota > Metazoa > Chordata > Actinopteri > Perciformes > Percidae > Etheostoma > Etheostoma nigrum. Next base: position 563,952 of record CM057238.1, read on the forward strand.
CCTTGTTTTGGTAGCTTGTTGGGTAGTTAGTAGCTAGCTTTTGAAAGTGGGGTGAAAACATAAAGATTTAGCTAAATATCAAAATTGAAAAAAATAATTGCGATGTCAAAACACACACACACACACAAACACACAAAGCATATTAATAAGAAGTTATTTAATGCAACACCTTTCACAGACAAAGTCACATGGGGTGTGTGTGTGTGTGTGTCTGCCAGGTGAGCCAGGTGATGCTGGGTCTGATGGTCATATCCTACTCCATTCCTCTCCACTTCACTGAGGTCACTGAGGTTGTCCGCCTGGGAGTGCCATGGTGGAGCGGCCTGACGGTGAGTCTGTGTGTGTGTGTGTGTGTGTGTGTGTGTGGGGGGGGGTCATATGTATTCATTTGTTTTTAAAAGAAAAGACAAGTCAACATGAACTAGTAAAGGCTTTGGTCAAATGGAGTCTTAATGTCTCCTTGGTGTGTGATGTCCCCCTGTGCTGACGGTATCCTGTCTCCTGGGTGTGATGTCCCCTGTGCTGTCGGTCTCCTGTCTCCTTGGTGTGTGATGTCCCCCTGTGCTGTCTGTCTCCTGTCTCCTGGGTATGTGATGTCCCCTGTGCTGATGGTATCCTGTCTCCTGGGTGTGTGATGTCCCCTGTGCTGTCTGTCTCCTGGGTGTGTGATGTCCTCCTGTGCTGTCTGTCTCCTGTCTCCTGGGTATGTGATGTCCCCCTGTGCTGACGGTATCCTGTCTCCTGGGTGTGTGATGTCCCCTGTGCTGTCTGTCTCCTGGGTGTGTGATGTCCCCCTGTGCTGACTATATCTCTTCTCTTGGGTGTGGGATGTCCCCCTGTGCTGTCTGTCTCCTGTCTCCCAGTTCATCGCAGCAGGAGTGGTCGCCATCGTCTTGGACAAACACAGCACCATGAAGATTGTGAGTCTATAACATATATGCATGCAGCTAGAAGGTGTGTGTGTGTGTGTGTATGCACTAATGAACACACTCTCACAAACTCGCGTTACCGTATTGTGTGTAACAGTTAACTTCATTTACTATATGTGGCGTTTTCTTTCTCCTATCCCAGAATGCATCTGGCGTGTAGCCAGTTCTTCCTCCACAGCGCTGTGGAGATAGAGCTGGATACACTAGACCTAGTTCTGGTCTGGGACCTGAGGCCAAAATTCTATCTGACTCCAATTTTGGTCACTACATCATGTACCTTAAAGTTTTGAGGGTTAAATGGTAGATCACAGTTCAAATCAAGACACAATATTGTAAGACTTGTGATAATCATTTTGCAAGTATCACAAGTACAGATACAAAGTCTACCTGTCCCTGGCCAACAGACATCTGATGCTGGCTAACTCAAAGACCCTAGCTTTTTATTATTAATATATCTTCCTCAGGCTGGTCGTCATGGTGATGTCTTATCCGCTGGATGTAATCCAGGTTATATCTGGCTTTCCCTGGTGTTCTGGAACTCCCTTTTAACTTATCAATCCAGATAGAGATTAGATATAGATATAGATTTTCTACTCATTTTGGGTGTAAGACTCTAATGCCACTGCTGAAGCTGCTCATATTTGTGTGTGTGTGTGTGTGTGTGTGTGTGTGTGTTTCAGCTGCAGGCGTGTTTGCTGGCGAGCTTGGTGTCCACTGTGCTGTCAGTGGTGGCGGTGATCATCTACTCTGTGGACATAGACAGGAACCCGGAGGTGGTCTGCATCGACGCGCCCCATAACGACTGCGAGGTGGAGCACTACGCCTCGGTTGGTACCAGTGGAAATGTTGAGTAGTGGGAGTGTCCTTTTGGAGACGCAGAATATTAGTGCAGTCCAAAGGACGGGGTCAGGGACACTTTTTGTGCCCCCAACGTCTCCTTCCAGGCAGCGCGGCAATGCTTATTAGGGTTAAGGCTAGGGTTAGCTGCCTGGAAGGCAACGCTGGGGGCAAAAAACACCTGTACTTCCTCTCCCCCCCCCCCCCATTAAATACACAATGGCTCTACATTTTGACATCTTCATTAGCTCTTTTATATGCAGTCCCTTCAATATCATTTATATTATAGTTACTTACTTTTGCTATATTATTTAATTACATATTCAATTTAATTTTAACGTCACTTACTTCCACTGCAATATCTTTTGTACTATGGCCACCTCACTTTACTTTACTTTACGATACCTTTTCTATAATGCCACTTTACATTCATTCAATACTTTTTCCCCACTGTGGGATGAATAAAGTGTTACCTAATCTAATCTAATCTAAGTGAAGAGGAAATATTGTTAAAAGAAATACATTGTTAACATAACTTAGATATAGTCATCATATTGCATTGTAATTCCCTTCCCTGTTTTTGCTTGGAACACATGGCCTACTGTTTATGTATTGATAGTTCTGTAAGTATATGTTTTATGCAATTCTGATGATTCCTGAACACAATTTATTTTGGTCTGCATCTCCTCCTACAATATTAATGCCAAGACGATTGATATGTCAAATCATATGAAATTCTTCCAGTAGGTCGATCAATAAGCTCAGTACCAAATAAACGTGAGTTATTAAAAACTGTAGATGTAGACAGTGCCAGGATAGCTTTATCTATAAATGAAGATCAGATAAATTCATCAGCGGGATTTTTTTGAAGGAGGAAAATCAATAAATGAATCCCGTCCGTGTCCGTCCTGAGCCATGTGTGGTGTGTGTGTTCATGCGTGTGCTGTGTGTCCTTCTACAACAGAGGCTGAGCCGGGGGATCAAGTCGGCCCTCCTCGTCTTCACCCTGGCCCAGACAGCCATCTCGGCCGTGCTCGGCTTCCTGCTCTTCAGACACAGACGCGGCTTCGCGCAGTACACTGTAAGACTCTAACAGCTTCAGTTCAATTCCCACTAGCAGTAGGTCTAGACCACACTCTATAATTTACAAAGAACCAACAATTCTAGTACTTCCAATGCTCATTGTGCTGTAAGACATATTGGCCTTTTATCTATATGTGAAGAACAGAGAGACAGAGAGAGAAAGGGAGAGAGATATATACTGTATATGTGATGCATTTCAAATCAAGCTTGATATTGTGTTAATATTCATGTTCATGGCTGACAAAACTGTAGCATCTTTCAGCCAGTAACACTTTGACAACATGGTACATGCCAAAGGATTTATGTCACTGTCTTGTGGCTGTTGCTATGGCGATGAAGTCAATACTAGCACTAGTACTAGACACTTTGTTTAATGTAAATGTGCTGTATTTATATGACGTTTTATACTCAAAGCGCTTTAACCCTTGTGTTGTCTTCCCGTCAAAATTGAAAATCAACATTTTTGCCTTTTAATCGAGTTTTTCTTACGTTTTTGTCCCTTTTTGCAACACTTTTGATGCTTTTTTCAATGTTTGTCACTTTTTTATGTTTAACACACACACACATGTTTTACAGTTATTTTTGGAAATTAAACCTAATGTTTGAGTTAGCAAAGCAGAAATTAGGAATTATTTAGACTAAAATTAAAGGAATGGATGTTGATGATAATCACAGACTGGAATATGTCAACTTTTACTCAATACTATTTCAAAAAACACTTCCATTTGTTTTTCAAATGCTATAAAATTGAATAAGACGCCCCAAAATTAATGAAAGTAGAGATTTGTACTTGGCAAAGAGTGTTGTGTGGAATCAATCATGTTATTTTGGGGAATTAAAAAGAACATTGATATAGGACAACATGAGGACAACATGAGGGTTAACATAGCGACATGGGACTGCAGGGCCAGTAGCTCAGTCAGTAGGGATTTAGGTTGGGAACCAGAGGGTCATTGGTTCAAGTCTCCGTATGGATGAGTATAAAGAAATAAAAATGCATAGCATCAGCTGTCAAATTGGTGCCAATTGGGTTTGAGTCCCACATTCAGTTCTTTAAGGAGCCGGGTCCCAGCTTTAGAAACGGGTCTGGTCCCGGGTAGTATATTTTTGGGTCTTTTGGGGTCGAATGCTTCCACATGTGGGGAATCAACATTGGACAGTGGCTAAGCTTTGATTGGCCAGTCACTATTTGGGGGGGGGGGAGGTTAGCCAGCAGTTAATTGATCAGTCAATATGTTTCTTACAATAATTCAGCATAATGTAATTCAGCCCTGTGTGTAATGTGTGTAATAATAACAACAAAGTGAAAACATTGTAATTAATAAATTATTATTATTATTAAGAAAGTGTTAACTGCAGTGTGTAGAGAGTCAGTACACAGCAGGTCCGCACAACAGCTTTTTAACATATATGAGATCTTATTTGTCTTATAGTTAGTGTCAAATTACATTAAAAAATTAGATATTTTCAGAAACTATTACTATAATATATACAGTGCCTTGCGAAAGTATTCGGCCCCCTTGAACTTTTCAACCTTTTGACACATTTCAGGCTTCAAACATAAAGATATACAATTTTTATTTTTTGTGAAGAATCACCAACAAGTGGGACACAATTGTGAAGTGGAACGAAATCTATTGGATATTTTAAACTTTTTTAGAAAATAAAAACTGAAAAGTGGTGCGTGCAAAATTATTCGGCCCCTTTACTTTCAGTGCAGCAAACTCACTCCAGAAGTTCAGCGAGGATCTCTGAATGATCCAATGTTGTCCTAAATGACTGATGGTGATAAATAGAATCCACCTGTGTGTGATCAAGTCTCTGTATAAATGCACCTGCTCTGTGATAGTCTCAGGGTTCTGTTGAAAGCGCAGAGAGCATCATGAAGACCAAGGAACACACCAGGCAGGTCCGTAATACTGTTGTGGAGAAGTTTAAAGCTGGATTTGGATACAAAAAGATTTCCCAAGCTTTAAACATCCCAAGGAGCACTGTGCAAGCGATCATTTTGAAATGGAAGGAGTATCAGACCACTGCAAATCTACCAAGACCTGGCCGTCCCTCTAAACTTTCAGCTCAGACAAGGAGAAGACTGATCAGAGATGCAGACAAGAGGCCCATGATCACTCTGGACGAACTGCAGAGAACTACAGCTGAGGTGGGAGAGTCTGTCCATAGGACAACAATCAGTCGTACACTGCACAAATCTGGCCTTTATGGAAGAGTGGCAAGAAGAAAGCCATTTCTCAAAGATATCCATAAAAAGTCTCGTCTAAAGTTTGCCACAAGCCACCTGGGAGACACACCAAACATGTGGAAGAAGGTGCTCTGGTCAGATGAAACCAAAATCAAGCGTTTTGGCCACAATGCAAAACGATATGTTTGGCGTAAAAGCAACACAGCTCATCTCCCTCAACACACCATCCCCACTGTCAAACATGGTGGTGGCAGCATCATGGTTTGGGCCTGCTTTTCTTCAGCAGGGACAGGGTAGATGGTTAAAATTGAAGGGAAGATGGATGCAGCCAAATACAGGACCATTCTGGATGAAAACCTGTTGGAGTCTGCAAAAGACCTGAAACTGGGACGGAGATTTATCTTCCAACAAGACAATGATCCCAAACATACAGCAAAATCTACAAAGGAATGGTTCACAAATAAACGTATCCAGGTGTTAGAATGGCCAAGTCAAAGTCCAGACCTGAATCCAATCGAGAATCTGTGGAAAGAGCTGAAAACTGCTGTTCACAAACGCTCTCCATCCAACCTCACTGAGCTCCAGCTGTTTTGCAAGGAAGAATGGGCAAGAATGTCAGTCTCTCGATGTGCAAACTGATAGAGACATACCCCAAGCGACTTGCAGCTGTAATCGCAGCAAAAGGTGGCTCTACAAAGTATTAACGCAAGGGGGCCCAATCATTTTGCACGCACCACTTTTCAGTTTTTTATTTGCTAAAAAAGTTTAAAATATCCAATAGATTTCGTTCCACTTCACAATTGTGTCCCACTTGTTGGTGATTCTTCACAAAAAATAAAAATTTCATATCTTCATGTTTGAAGCCTGAAATGTGTCAAAAGGTTGAAAAGTTCAAGGGGGCCGAATACTTTCGCAAGGCACTGTAAATCAGTCAGCCACTTGAGATGTGTCCCGGTTCAGAGACTTGTCCAAAGTCCACATTTCCAGACTGAAATCAGTACATTATGGGCACACTGGGCTGTCCTATGCTTTTTCTCAGTACCTGAATGCATTTGAAAACGTTCTGATATGAGAAGATCGATGTCATGGATGCTCACTGTCTCTTTCTGCTCTCTTTTCCAGTCTCTCACTCAGGCTGTGTCGTCCAGCCCCACATCACTCATCCCCCCCAACCTGAACTGACCAATCAGGGGACCTGTAGGATCTCTCCGACTCATCCCCTGTTCTATGTGCAGTGACTTTGACTATATGCTTGTAACTATGACTTATCCAATTCATTTATTTTATTTAGTGTCAAATCATAACGGACGCAATCTCAGGACCCTTTCTAGATACTCTAGGTCTAGACCCAACATTCTCCCAGGAGCACAGTGCCACCTGACATGTGATGCGTGGCCTTTCTAAGGATGAATGTGTGTTATACTGTACACAAAATAAGTGATTGCTTATGTATTCTGCTTATATATTATGTATTCTCCTGATTTCCTTTTGTCCCATTCTTTTTTTCATTTTAATGCTCTTATCAACATGGAAAAGTGGATCGGCTTGCTTTGTGCAAATGTTTTTTTTATTAAAAACAACATTGGCATTTAGCCTACTGTATAAGGCTGGGCGATATGGCCTAAAATTAAAATCTCAGATTTCTTAAAAAAAATATCTGATTTGGGATTGAAATTTTTTCTCCCCCTACTTAAAATCAATCTGCGGAGGAAAAACTGTTTTTTGCTTCGAGTCATATACACACGCACACACATGGGGCATGTATATCATTATGATTATTCATGCCAGTTTTGTAGAAATATAAATTGGTTTGATGGTTTTCCCTACCATTGTTTGTATTTGGGGGGAGGGGGGGCTATATAGCCTATTCAACAACAACAGATACGTGAGATAAATCTGTTTTCACACATACAGGTAATTCACTTGTTCCTCGCTAAAAGTTCAAATCATCAACGTTATTGTGCAACTTGTTGCTGCCATGTTGTTTGTGTATCTCTATGGAAAACACGTGGGGGGGGGGGGGGGGGCTCACTCAAAACATAACGTTACTACTCTTTGGCCGGCTCGCAAGCATATGCAGTTAAAGAAAGATTGTGGCTCGTGGCTGGAATTCTGCACCAAGGCTGAATTTTGGTAAAGACACTTCAGATACAGTATTAGGGACCACTAAGGTCTATATAAAAGAGACTTCAGATACAGTATTAGGGGACCACTAAGGTCTATATAAAAGAGACTTCAGATACAGTATTAGGGGACCACTAAGGTCTATATAAAAGAGACTTCAGATACAGTATTAGGGACCACTAAGGTCTATATAAAAGAGACTTCAGATACAGTATTAGGGACCACTAAGGTCTATGTAAAAGAGACTTCAGATACAGTACTAGGGGACCACTAAGGTCTATATAAAAGAGACTTCAGCTACAGTATTAGGGGACCACTAAGGTCTATATAAAAGAGACTTCAGCTACAGTATTAGGGGACCACTAAGGTCTATATAAAAGAGACTTCAGATACAGTATTAGGGACCACTAAGGTCTATATAAAAGAGACTTCAGATACAGTATTAGGGGACCACTAAGGTCTATATTAAAGAGACTTCAGATACAGTATTAGGGACCACTAAGGTCTATATAAAAGAGACTTCAGATACAGTATTAGGGGACCACTAAGGTCTATATAAAAAAGACTTCAGATACAGTATTAGGGGACCACTAAGGTCTATATAAAAAAGACTTCAGATACAGTATTAGGGACCACTAAGGTCTATATAAAAGAGACTTCAGATACAGTATTAGGGGACCACTAAGGTCTATATAAAAGAGACTTCAGATACAGTATTAGGGGACCACTAAGGTCTATATAAAAGAGACTTCAGATACAGTATTAGGGACCACTAAGGTCTATATAAAAGAGACTTCAGATACAGTATTAGGGACCACTAAGGTCTATGTAAAAGAGACTTCAGATACAGTACTAGGGGACCACTAAGGTCTATATAAAAGAGACTTCAGCTACAGTATTAGGGACCACTAAGGTCTATATAAAAGAGACTTCAGATACAGTATTAGGGACCACTAAGGTCTATATAAAAGAGACTTCAGATACAGTATTAGGGGACCACTAAGGTCTATATAAAAGAGACTTCAGATACAGTATTAGGGACCACTAAGGTCTATATAAAAGAGACTTCAGATACAGTATTAGGGACCACTAAGGTCTATATAAAAGAGACTTCAGATACAGTATTAGGGACCACTAAGGTCTATATAAAAGAGACTTCAGATACAGTATTAGGGACCACTAAGGTCTATATAAAAGAGACTTCAGATACAGTATTAGGGGACCACTAAGGTCTATATAAAAGAGACTTCAGATACAGTATTAGGGGACCACTAAGGTCTATATAAAAGAGACTTCAGCTACAGTATCAGGGGACCACTAAGGTCTATATAAAAGAGACTTCAGATACCGTATTAGGGGACCACTAAGGTCTATATAAAAGAGGCTTCAGATACAGTATTAGGGGACCACTAAGGTCTATATAAAAGAGACTTCAGATACAGTATTAGGGACCACTAAGGTCTATATAAAAGAGACTTCAGATACAGTATTAGGGGACCACTAAGGTCTATATAAAAGAGACTTCAGATACCGTATTAGGGGACCACTAAGGTCTATATAAAAGAGACTTCAGATACCGTATTAAGGGACCACTAAGGTCTATGTAAAAGAGACTTCAGATACAGTATTAGGGACCACTAAGGTCTATATAAAAGAGACTTCAGATACAGTATTAGGGACCACTAAGGTCTATATAAAAGAGACTTCAGATACAGTATTAGGGGACCACTAAGGTCTATATAAAAGAGACTTCAGATACCGTATTAGGGGACCACTAAGGTCTATATAAAAGAGACTTCAGATACCGTATTAAGGGACCACTAAGGTCTATGTAAAAGAGACTTCAGATACAGTATTAGGGACCACTAAGGTCTATATAAAAGAGACTTCAGATACAGTATTAGGGGACCACTAAGGTCTATATAATCTCTGTACTGGTGTTATTAGATCTTAGTGCTGCATTTGATACCATTGACCATCATATCTTATTACAGAGATTGGAACATTTCATTGGTATTAAAGGGACTGCTCTGAGCTGGTTTAAGTCTTATTTATCAGATCGATCTCAGTTTGTTCATGTTAACGATGAATCCTCTGTGCACGCCAAAGTTAGTTATGGAGTCCCACAAGGATCTGTTCTAGGTCCAATCCTGTTCACTTTATATATGCTTCCTTTAGGCAATATTATCAGGAAGCACTCCATACATTTTCATTGTTATGCAGATGATACTCAATTATATCTATCAATCAAACCGGATGAAACTAATCAGTTAGCTAAACTTCAAATGTGCCTTCAGGATATTAAAACCTGGATGAGCTGTAATTTTCTAATGTTAAACTCAGATAAAACTGAAGTTATTGTTCTGGGGTCCAAGCACCTCCGTGACGCACTATCCAAAGAGATAGTTACTCTGGATGGCATCACCCTGGCCTCCAGCACCACTGTGAGGAATCTTGGAGTTATCTTTGATCAGGACATGTCCTTTAATTTCCACATAAAGCAAATTTCAAGGATCTCCTTTTTTCACCTACGTAATATTGCAAAAATCAGGAATATTCGGTCTAAAAATGATGCAGAAAAACTAGTCCATGCATTTGTTACTTCTAGGCTGGATTACTGCAATTCTTTATTATCAGGCTGCTCAAAAAAGTCCATAAAGACTCTTCAGCTGATCCAGAATGCTGCAGCACGTGTTCTGACAGGAACCAGGAAAAGAGATCACATCTCTCCTGTTTTAGCTTCTCTGCATTGGCTTCCTGTAAAATCCAGAATAGAATTTAAAATCCTTCTTCTCACCTACAAAGCTCTTCATGGTCAGGCACCATCTTATCTTAAAGAGCTCATAGTACCTTACTGCCCTACAAGAGCACTACGCTCCCAGAATGCAGGGTTACTTGTGGTTCCTAGAGTCTCTAAAAGTAGAATAAGAGCCAGGGCGTTCAGCTATCAGGCTCCTCTCCTGTGGAACCAGGTTCCAGTCTGGGTTCAGGAGGCAGACACCGTCTCCACATTTAAGAGTAGGCTTAAGACTATCCTTTTTGATAAAGCTTATAGTTAGGGCATATATAGTAATATGCCCTACCCTAACCAGGGTTTGTATCTTATCCCCCTCTCTGACCTTCCTGACTCTAACCCCCATTTTCTCTCCCCCTACCCTAACCAGGGTTTGTATCCCATCCCCCACTTTGACCGTCTTGATCTTAACTCTATCTTTCTCTCCCCTACCCTAACCCGGGTCTGTATCCTTCCCCTACTTTGACCTTCCTGCCCTTAGCCCTGACCCTCATGACCTTGGCCCTGGGTGTCTCTCCCCCTACCCTAACCATGGGAGGGTTTGGGGAGAGTTGTGGCCTGGCCAGGCTCCTCTCTTTACACTGTCTCTCCTGGTTATGCTGTAATAGTTTTAGACAGCTGGGACTTCCTGTGACACACCTAGTTCCTCTCTCCTCTATTTTTCTATCTTTCCAATTATGTGCATCCATGTCCCAGAAATGCTTGTTACTAACCTAGCTCTGGGGAGTCATTCCCCGGAGTCCTCATGTTCTTTTTCCCCCAGCATGTTTCCTCGGATCAGGGAGGCTCCAAAATCAAGGTTGCAGCTGTCGCCATGGTCCCGCTACACGCTCTGCGATGCCATGTTCCTCCTGTTACACTCTGCTATGCCGACTACAAAGAACTACTAACAACTACTATTTTTTTTGGGATTGTAATTGCCACCTTTCATTCTAACCCCAACCGGCCCGTCAGACACCGCCTACCAAGAGCCTGGGTCTGACCGAGGTTTCTGCCTAAAAGGAAGTTTTTCCTCGCCACTGTCGCACTGTTGCTTGCTCTGGAGGACACTGTTGGGTCCTTGTGAATTCTGGAGTGTGGTCTAGACCTACTCTATCTGTAAAGTGTCTTGAGATAACTATTGTTGTGAATTGATACATAATAAATAAAATAAATTGAAATTGAAATTGAAATTATATAAAAGAGACTTCAGCTACAGTATTAGGGGACCACTAAGGTCTATATAAAAGAGACTTCAGATACAGTATTAGGGACCACTAAGGTCTATATAAAAGAGACTTCAGATACAGTATTAGGGGACCACTAAGGTCTATATAAAAGAGACTTCAGATACATTATTAGGGACCACTAAGGTCTATATAAAAGAGACTTCAGATACAGTATTAGGGACCACTAAGGTCTATATAAAAGAGACTTCAGATACAGTATTAGGGACCACTAAGGTCTATATAAAAGAGACTTCAGATACAGTATTAGGGGACCACTAAGGTCTATATAAAAGAGACTTCAGATACAGTATTAGGGACCACTAAGGTCTATATAAAAGAGACTTCAGATACAGTATTAGGGACCACTAAGGTCTATATAAAAGAGACTTCAGATACAGTATTAGGGACCACTAAGGTCTATATACAAGAGACTTCAGATACAGTATTAGGGACCACTAAGGTCTATATAAAAGAGACTTCAGATACAGTATTAGGGGACCACTGAGGTCTATATAAAAAGACTTCAGATACAGTATTAGGGGACCACTAAGGTCTATATAAAAGAGACTTCAGATACAGTATTAGGGGACCACTAAGGTCTATATAAAAGAGACTTCAGATACAGTATTAGGGACCACTAAGGTCTATATAAAAGAGACTTCAGGCTTATAGAAAAGCATCCAAAGAGCACCATGTTCTGGGACCTTTAAAGAATCACTGAGGCGATATAATAAAGTCAAGTACTTGTAGTAACAGTATATTAAATATTACAGAACACGTGGGCCCATTAAAGTACACAGCCTGAGTATCCCTAGCCACCAGACAATAGGTGTAGGGCTGACATCCGCCAAGTCTCTTCCTTCTCAATGGACCCCGTTTGAAACCTCGGTTATAGCTCCATGCTCCCACACAGAGTCAGAGCCCTCTGGCTTCCAATCTGTTTTTTCATTTGAATTGGTGTTATTGCAGTCTTCTGGTTTTCTCACTTTTGGAACAGATATATTGTGTATTGTACAAAGTATACATTATGATCACTGTTTTCTTTTTCTAGACTGTTTGCACAATGTTATAAAAATATGTTCCTTTATTTTGTACAAAATAAAATCATATGTACATATATATGAAATCAACCTGTGGCCCAGTGAGCTACATTGTGGTATTGTATATGGTCAGTGGGCTTCACTGTGGACAGATGGCTACATGGATGCTCAGTGGTGGTGTCTATTAAGTGAAAGTAGCATATCACATGACATGCTAAAGATATGTAATAATTGGGGACTGCTGTAATTGAATGCATTTGACAATATAATCCTCCTATTTCCTCCTAGAATTAGTAGGAAGTGGAGTTTTCACGCATTCTACGCCCTCGTGTTTACCAGAATTTATTAAGTAGCCTCCAAATAAATAGTTATAGCATTGGCCTTTAGATGTAAAACATTATTCACATAAATGATCAAACTTTGATGGTGTGTCAGCAGATATAATTATGTATTTTTTTTCATAGACAATGTCAAAAAATAGTAACTTCATTTTGAATTTGCCACAAGACAAGACTTTGTGCCCCCCTGCACATTCTCGCTGCAAGTTCCTTTTTATACACCACAGCGTACATGCAACTTTAATACAGAAGAGCCTTGGTGATCTCTGCAGACCCAGTATCATCCAGCATGCATCGTGTCCAAGAGGGAAATCTTTTCATGTCAAGTGTCCCCCTCCAATGAGGAAAAGCGTTCCTCTACAGGCTGGAGGAATGGAGAGTCAGGTGGAGGAAAGATAAATGTAAATGTAAATGTGCTGTATTTATATAGCGCTTTTCTAGTCTGAACGACTACTCAAAGCGCTTTTACATCATACAGGAAACATTCACCATTCACACACATTCATACACTGTGGCCGAGGCTGCTGTACAAGGTGCCATCTGCTCATCAGATAAACATGCACACACATTCACACTCCGATGACACAGCATCGGGGGCAACTCGGGGTTCAGTGTCTTGCCCAAGGACACTTCGATATGGGACTGCAGGGCCGGGGATTGAACCACCAACCTTCCAATTGGCAGGCAACCACTCTACCACTGAGCCACAGCCGCCCCTATAGACCATACTGGGAGGGCTGTAAACCACTGTGAGGCAAGACATAGACATCATTTTCCCCATACTTTCAACAACTTTCCTTAACTCTTAACACAGTTAGCACAACATCTGTCTGTGTAGGCTCTACAATTACAGTTTTTACTGTTGCTAGGATACAGTTCTGGGCCTTTCTGTGTGGAGTTTGTATGTTATTCCCGTGTTTGCGTGGGTTTTCTCCGGGTTCGCCGGTTTCTTCCCACCATAATGACATGCAAGACTACAGTTGAAAAATAGCCGATTGGCTAACACTGGCGCATTTACAGAAATGTTGATTAATGTGCATTGTCCTAATCAAATAAATATGTTATAAAATTATAATACTTAGGTCACTTTTCCAAACTCTTAACACAGTTCTCTTAACCAACCTTCAACTCGGCACAGCAGTTCACTTCACATTCAAAATGCACGAAAACTAACTTGTGCTCACTATGTGAAGAGTTTTGAAAAAAGTGACCCAAGTGTTGAGAAATGCGTCCTAGCAACTGTAAAAAACGTATTTTACACACAAGCTCAATCATGTGTTAGTGTCTGTATGATGTTGTTCTATGACTGACTAAATGTTCCTGTTGGGAGAGAACATGTGTTAGTGTCTGTATGATGTTGTTCTATGACTGACTAAATGTTCCTGTTGGGAGAGAACATGTGTTAGTGTCTGTATGATGTTGTTCTATGGCTGACTAAATGTTCCTGTTGGGAGAGAACATGTGTTAGTGTCTGTATGATGTAGTTCTATGGCTGACTAAATGTTCCTGTTGGGAGAGAACATGTGTTAGTGTCTGTATGATGTAGTTCTATGACTGACTAAATGTTCCTGTTGGGAGAGAACATGTGTTAGTGTCTGTATGATGTTGTTCTATGGCTGACTAAATGTTCCTGTTGGGAGAGAACATGTGTTAGTGTCTGTATGATGTTGTTCTATGGCTGACTAAATGTTCCTGTTGGGAGAGAACATGTGTTAGTGTCTGTATGATGTAGTTCTATGGCTGACTAAATGTTCCTGTTGGGAGAGAACATGTGTTAGTGTCTGTATGATGTTGTTCTATGACTGACTAAATGTTCCTGATGGGAGAGAACATGTGTTAGTGTCTGTATGATGTAGTTCTATGACTGACTAAATGTTCCTGTTGGGAGAGAACATGTGTTAGTGTCTGTATGATGTTGTTCTATGACTGACTAAATGATCCTGTTGGGAGAGAACATGTGTTAGTGTCTGTATGATGTTGTTCTACGACTGACTAAATGTTCCTGTTGGGAGAGAACATGTGTTAGTGTCTGTATGATGTAGTTCTATGGCTGACTAAATGTTCCTGTTGGGAGAGAACATGTGTTAGTGTCTGTATGATGTTGTTCTATGACTGACTAAATGTTCCTGTTGGGAAAGAACATGTGTTAGTGTCTGTATGATGTTGTTCTATGGCTGACTAAATGTTCCTGTTGGGAGAGAACATGTGTTAGTGTCTGTATGATGTTGTTCTATGACTGACTAAATGTTCCTGTTGGGAGAGAACATGTGTTAGTGTCTGTATGATGTAGTTCTATGGCTGACTAAATGTTCCTGTTGGGAGAGAACATGTGTTAGTGTCTGTATGATGTTGTTCTATGACTGACTAAATGTTCCTGTTGGGAGAGAACATGTGTTAGTGTCTGTATGATGTTGTTCTATGACTGACTAAATGATCCTGTTGGGAGAGAACATGTGTTAGTGTCTGTATGATGTTGTTCTACGACTGACTAAATGTTCCTGTTGGGAGAGAACATGTGTTAGTGTCTGTATGATGTTGTTCTATGGCTGACTAAATGTTCCTGTTGGGAGAGAACATGTGTTAGTGTCTGTATGATGTTGTTCTATGACTGACTAAATGTTCCTGTTGGGAGAGAACATGTGTTAGTGTCTGTATGATGTTGTTCTATGACTGACTATGTGAAGAATTATGTGATTTTGAAACAAAAAGTCACAATGTTGGATTTTAAAGATGTGGTTATTGAATACTTTTTGTGTCAAAGGGATCCACAGTTGAGTTTACGTTGACTGCTGACCGAGAAGTTCTGGAAAACTTAATATTGAGAAATGCAAGTTAGAAAATGAAAAAAAACAACTGTAGATGTGATTGCAACATCACATATTACTGAGGACAGGGTTGGAGAGGCCGATGCCATGCAGCACTCCAGATAATCTGATGACAAAGCGACATTTCCAGCCATGTCTGAGCAGTTCACCAGGCTTTATTAACATGCCATATGACATAAATAAATAAAATAACAATATATAATGGAATAAAATATGTAAATGAAATAGCATAATACATAGAGAATAATAAGTAAAGGAGATGGTGGTAATCAGAATGAGGTACAAGTAAATCCTACTAGTTGCCTGGTAGCTAAGACTGCATTCTGTTTCTGTTCCCCCGGTAACATCCGTGTGTGTGTGTGTGTGTGTGGGACTGTTTGATAACTCCGGTTTGCTCTATAAGTTAGGCTAAGTCAGCTAAATGACATGGAATGGAGTGTTGTAATTATCTTTATAGCATGACACAGCACTTTCACTGTCTGTCTCTGTCAATTTTCAATTTCAATTTCAATTTCATGTTGCTTTATTGGCATGACAATGCGTTGCTAAAGCATAACAACAAACATACAAGGAGGAAATCCATCTGATATAATAATACAGGAAACAGAATGCTTATGATATAATTGTAGATACCAAACAAATTATGTGATAATAAAAAAATAAAAAATATGTATAAATATATAAAATAGAATAGAATAGAAAAATAAAAATGATAATATATAAAATTCTCTATTTATTTAGCCTGTCTCTCTGTCTCTCTGTCCCTGTCTCATCTCTGTGTCTGTCTGTCTGTCTGCTTCTGTCTTTCTCTGTGTCTCTTTCTGTCTGTCTCTTTCGATTTATGTTTCTCTTTGTCTGTCCATCTGTCTGTTTCTCTCTGTCTGTCTGTTTGTCTCTGTCTGTCTGTCTGTCTGTCTGTCTGTCTGTCTCTCTGTCTGTCTGTCTGTCTCTTATTCAAGACATTTAGATTTCTCTTTCTTAATCCTTTTGGGATGACTCCCACATGGAAATTGAATTTCCTGCAGCAGATTTCAGCAGCTTACAACACATGATAGAGAGGCATAAAAAATACAGTATAGAAAAATAGGAATAACAATAACAATAAGTTTTTAGCTATAAAAGACCTGTCAATAATGTCCAGTAGTACATCCAGTGTCCTCCTCTCTGCCGTCTTCATGCCAACCACAGAGCCGGAAGGAGGTGTCCTTCTTGGATATGCTTTAACATTACCATTAAAAAACATTTTTTTTATTATTTTATTATTATTCCACATTTTTATATTAGTGGTGTTATTCAACTCATTATTTCAGCTTCTTCTTACTGATTTAAGCTATTCATCCAAGTTAGCTTTAGCAATTCAGCTAACAAGTAAACTATTACCACCCTGTTACTGTTAACTATACTTAGCCTGGTGGAGGTCGCTGAGGTAGTCAAACAACTCCACAGCGGCAAAGCCCCAGGGATTGATGAGATCCGTCCAGAAATGCTGAAGGCTCTGGGTGTGGAGGGGATGTCTTGGTTGACACGCCTCTTCAACATTGCGTGGAAGTCTGGGACGGTGCCTAAGGAGTGGTAGACCAGGGGTGGTGGTTCCCCTCTTCAAAAAGGGGGACCAGAGGGTGTGTGCCAATTACAGGGGTATCACACTTCTCAGCCTCCCTGGTAAAGTCTACTCCAAGGTGCTGGAAAGGAGGGTTCGGCCGATAGTCGAACCTCGGATTGAAGAGGAACAATGCGGATTCCGTCCTGGCCGTGGAACAACGGATCAGATCTTCACTCTCGCAAGGATCTTGGAGGGGGCCTGGGAGTATGCCCAACCAGTCTACATGTGTTTTGTGGATCTGGAGAAGGCGTATTTATATAGTTTACCATATCAGCCTTTCCTAGCTATGTGTGGTGCTTATGTATACTTACAGCCAAAGCATTGAAACATGTTCATATGATTTTGTTTTTATTGAAAGTTCATCCAGATCACTGACATAGTAAGTGCATCACCAGCTAGGCCTCTAATGGTTTATTATCATATTTAGTTCTGTTGTTGATACAGTTTTGATTCTTAGTGTAGCTCTTGAACACAGCATTGAAAGAGAATACAAAAAAAACAAGAAGGAAATCAAAAGTTATTGTCAAAGAAAAATACATTCAAATTAAAATAACGAGAAATGGAAAGATGTTTTGGTGTGTGTGTTTGTTTCCTGCAGCTCTGCTCGTAGTTCCTGTTGGTGTCCACCCGAGGGTGCCTTGACACCACACACCAGCCAAAAGCTGCTTTTTCTGAACGGAGTTCTGCAGAAAATGAACTGAGATTGTGGTATTATTGTTGTTATTTCTATATGATTTCTGTGTTTATTCACTGCATCTGACAGATATGTGTGTGGATGTCTGTGTGTGTATTATATGTATACATAATGTCAATTAACATTCAAAGTATTAGAATATAATGCCTTTATTGTCATTATACACATGTGCAATACCTGTGATTGATCAACCCCTTTCCACTATGAAATATAGGTAGTGCAAAAGAAAGGGGGGGGGGGGGGTGCACAGTTTCAGAGACGACTATATACATATATAAAATAGTAAGAAAGATAAATATGGTTTGTATACACATTATGACAATATATGACACAGTTTTGAAATTGAGTTTGAGTTATTGGTGTATCAAAAGTATCAAATATAAAATATTGCCAGTAATGAAATGGTACATAATTTCCAGTTGTCAACGTTATAAATATATAAAACAAAGACGCAGAGACAACCAAGGACTGACAAACAGAACCAAAGCATTCCTATAAAGAGGATGTGAGGTCAAATCCTGGTTAAGACCCCTCATGACATGGATCCAGGATGGTTCTCTTTGTTTTAGGGGGAGGATTTCATCAAAACTGATGATCTCAATACAATAATAATAATAATAATAATAATAATAATATGAATAATATGAATAATTCAGAATCCCAGTACAAATAGTGTAGTCTACTTATTTTTGGAAACTACATCTCTTAATCTCCATTTTGTGAGGCCAACATAGAAACAGCCACAAATGCATTCCAAATGTTACACAACATGTTTAGTATTGCAATTAACCCTCGTGTTGTCCTCATGTTGTCCTCATGTTGTCCTATATCAATGTTCTTTTTAATTCCCCAAAATAACATGATTGATTCCACCCAACGCTCTTTGCCAAGTACAAATCTCTACTTTCATTAATTTTGGGGCGTCTTATTCAATTTTATAGCATTGTAAAACAAATGGAAGTGTTTTTGAAATAGTATTGAGTAAAAGTTGACATATTCCAGTCTGTGATTATCATCAACATCCATTCCTTTAATTTTAGTCTCAATAATTCCTAATTTCTGCTTTTCTAACTCAAACATTAGGTATAATTTCCTATAAATGAGGTTTATTGACCATAAATTCCAAAAATAACTATAAAACTGAAGTTAATAAGTTAGGGTTACAAAATATCAAATAGAGTGACAAACATTGAAAAAAAGTGTCAAACGTGTTGAAAAAAGGGACAAAACGTAAGAAAAAGTTAAAAACATTGATAAAAGCATCTATGGTCTAACTACATCTAACTAAAGTGTTGATTTTCAATTTTGACAGGAAGACAACATCTCACACTAACAGTGTGAGATGTTGGTTTGATGAGATCGGGTTTTATCATATTTACACAGTAGTTGTAATCACAACAGGAAGAAAGACGAAGCCAAGTTTCTGGTTTAAGAGAGGAGGGTAAGTCCTGACTAGTTTGTCCTGGATTGTTGGGGCCCAGGGGTTCAGTATATATCTCCTGTAAAGACATGTCTCTCAATGATGTCCCCATTTCTAATGCGTTTGATCTGCATTGCTTCTTTGCTATAGCCTGTAACAAAGTAAGGTGTCTGTTTTTGCTCTTGCTGTGGTTTAGGATGGAGGAACTCATTCCTTTAATGAGTGCAGACCCGAGCTTCATACCCGCTCTATCTAAAGCGCTGCTGTATGTCCATAGACTGTATTTGGAAATCCAAATCAGAATCACATATAGGCCTTATTCTCTGGATTTGTCCGTAAGGGATATGATTGCCAAGCCGTGGTGGGTAAGAACTGTATTTTTCTCAACTAAAAAACAGAGATCTGTACATCCACAAAGTTAACTTGTCGGTCGTCTTCCAAGCTTCACTTAAAGGTCCCATGGTATGAAAAGTTCGCTTTATGAGGTTTGTTAACATTAATATGAGTTCCCCCAGCCTGCGTATGGCCCCCAATGGCTAGAAATGGTGATAGGTATAAACCGAGCCCTGGGTATCCTGCTCTGCCTTTGAGGAAATGAAAGCTCAGATGGGCCGATCTGGGATCGTGCTCCTTATGAGGTCACAAGGGGCAAGGTTTTCCCCTTTCTCTGCTTTGCCCGCACAGAGAATTTGGCCCCCCATGAGAGAGAGACATCATGGCTTTCAAACGAGCAGAGTGGCAGTTGGTGAAGGCCACACCCCCAGCCTCCACCTTTCCCCCCTTCCTCCTCCTCCTTAAAAGCTACAGACTCAGGCTGAATTTTGGGAAAGAGACTTCCGATATGGTATTAGGGGACCACTAAGGTCTATATAAAGAGACTTCAGATACAGTATTAGGGGACCACTAAGGTCTATATAAAGAGACTTCAGATACAGTATTAGGGGACCACTAAGGTCTATATAAAGAGACTTCAGATACAGTATTAGGGGACCACTAAGGTCTATATAAAAGCATCCTAAGAGCACCATGTCATTGGACCTTTAACATTTGCATTTAAAGTTCTTTCTCTGAGCCTGAAAAGAACAAAATAACACCATCAATGTATCTACCCAACAGGTTGTGTGTTGTTCCTCCCATAGTCCTAAAAATAGGATAATATATAGCATAATAAATAGCATAATTAGGTGTAAAGCACCTATAGCCATCCACTTTTTTTGTCTATAAAGTTTATCTATAGGCTATAGAGTAGTACCTGGTGTCCTCTAATTGACGCATAGCCTCAGTTAAATATTTATCTTTACCCCATACATAAACTGCACCATCCTGGTCAGCACTTTTTATGATAAAGTCATCTTTGTTTGACAGCTATTAAAGTGCTTTTGATTCTTTTTTTGGGTTCTCTTTTTTTTGGGGTTAAATTGTACCGTATTTTGTATAAACTTGTATTTTTCTGTTTATTAAACCCATTTTCTCCCTCCTAAGACACCTTTTTAGTCAAAGTATTGAGTGTAGAGTTTTGTTGTTATAGTTCATCACTTGTGGTGGCAGAACGGACAAAGACAGACAGACAGAAAGGACAGGCCTTCGGACTGTCCTCTGGGAGGGGGGTCTGAGCTGTTTGGATTGGCTCCTTGTGGATGGACGTCAGGAGAGACGCCAGTCCCCTCCTGTCCCTCCACCCCTCTTCCCCCTAAAACAAAAAGAAGCTTCCTGGATCCATGTCCTGAGGGGCACCAGTTTCCCTGGCCCCAACCAGGATTTTGACCTTGCATCCTTTTTATAGGAAAAAAGTGTTTCTTTGCCCCCCCTCCTTGTTTTTTGCAATTCAACAATCCTCTTGATGTGTTTTTTGTCTTTATGTAACTAACAACACTAACTATATATTTCCATTTTGTGTTGATTTATGATTTTGCTTTACTCACTAATGATGGTCTAGATATCAGTGTTAAAACCAAGTCGTCACCAAGACCAACACCAGACCAGTACCAGAGCTGCTCCTGTCTCTTGAATTCACTTTCTTTGGAGTGTCAACAGTAACACATTTTAAACAAGACATAAGTCTAATTATTGGAGGTTTTACATCTAATGACAGTAACGATGTTAACCAATACAATTAGACAATCCAGAGGCAAATTAGTGATATCACTGCAGACCCATCTTGAAATAAAAAGTGTTCTTCATCCGAGACGAGACAGTGGTCAAACAGTGGTCTAGAGACCGGTCTAGACGCTTCATTATGTATTATGTGTTGTGTAATATATCTATAGTGTTATGCCCCTGGAGGCCAGGTAAGTAGTAAGTGTTTTGAGTGTCTATGATAATGCACTATAAAAATTTAATAATTTATTAATGATTTAATGATAATCCCTTTGTCTCGTTGTGTGACTACACCCTGAGGAACTTGATACGCGTTGGGGTGATTGTAGTGCCTGTCAATTAAAGCCCTTTTATGACTTTTTGTAACCAACCTTGAGCACCTGGACATGGTTTTTATGACGCTCTAAGTCAAAATTGTTCTTCCTTTGCAGGGAACTTTATTCCCTCCCATGAGCACCTGTGGTTAAAAGGATACCAGACGTGCTACTGCCAGAAACCTATGTCCTCAGTGAAGTTCCTAGACACAGCTTAACACCGTTTTAATTGTTTTAAACTCTGAATTCTACTTGAGTTGAAATTTGCAGATATGGGAAATGGGGCAACACCAAGACGTTTCTAGTTTTGGTTTCTTGTGCTCCAAAGTCCAAAAGTAACATCTGGGAAGAACATAAAACTGCAAAAAATTCTAATACCGTGTTAATGCTTAAAGCTATAGTGCGTACCTTCTGTTCCCCCCATGATGGGGTTGCCTGGTGACACTGCAGGGGGGAAGGGGGGGGGGACTTCAAACAGAGAAGTGTGCAGTGATAACATCCTGTCTGTGTTTGAACGACATCCTGTGTGCATGCGGCCTCACTGCGGTTGAATGAGGTTGTTGTTTGCAGCACCAGCCAATCACTTTCTCCGGACTGATGGGCAGGAAAGGGTAGGGGTGGGGGGATCTAGGAAGGGCGTCCGGAGCTGGCAGCCTGCTCAGGATATTCCTTGGAAGGAGTAATGGTTGGCAAGGAGTGCCCTTGGGGGGGGGAGGTTGAGAGCACACTCAGACACAGGGTAGCCTGAGACTATGAGCACCGGTGCTGCCATGGAGCCAAGCACCCAGGTTCTGGAGCTGTTGGGGCTGCTGCTGTGCGGGGGGGCCTGGCTGTGCTCGTTGGCCACCACGCTGATGTCCTGCTGGCTGACGCTGTCCACCGAGCTGCTGGCCACCGAGACCTACGAGCTGGGGCTGTGGCAGACCTGCGTGGTGCAGGAGCTGGGGGTGCTGGAGTGCCGGCCGTACGACGGTCTGCTGGGCCTGCCCCCCGACATCCAGCTGGCCCGCATCCTCATGTGCGTGGCGTTGGCTACCGGGCTGCTGGCGCTGCTGCTGGCCATCCCCGGCATGCACGGCATCAACAGCTGCCGCGGCCAGCTGCAGGACCACCGCTGCAAGAGGGCTCTAAAGATGGCTGGGGGGGCACTGAGCGTGGCAGCCGGGATCCTGGGGCTGGTCCCGGTGTCCTACATTGCCCACCTTACGGTCCAACGCTTTTTCGACGAGTCGGTGCCCGAGGTGGTGCCGCGCTGGGAGTTCGGGGACGCTCTATTCTGCGGCTGGGCAGCGGGGGTTCTTCACCTGGGGGCCGGAACGCTGCTGCTGATTTCCTGTTTGTGTTCACAGAAGGAAAACTGTAACACACCTGTCCACGTCCCCCTGGTGAGGGTGGGGGCACAGCCGGGACGATCCCCCATCGGGACCAGATCTGTGTACGTCTGAGACCACATCCCACCAGTCCATCTTCAAAACAAAGAACACTTTCCATTTTCATAAAACCAATTAAGGCTTCTGTTCCTACGAAGTGCAAAAGTGACAACAGAGAATAAAAAGGTATGTTTTCTCAATGAAGTTCTGAATGAGTTTTAGAAGCTAGAAGATAAAACTACTATTTGGATAATGGATGAATCAGTTTGAGTCATTTTTTTATGGGAAAACAGAGAAACTGTGACTGATGTCAGCTTGTTAAATGTGAGTATATTCTAGTTTTTTGTCTTCTGGGACAGGAAATTTTGAGTTGTGGACAAAACGAGACATTTGAGGACTGCACACCTCTTATGAGTCCAACCTCACAACTGAATTGAGAAAACAAGCCTTTTTTATTGGTTGTTACTTTGTTTGTGTTTTTAGCATCACAGAGAATACTGGACATGTTCTGGATGCAGTTCTGTTTTAGTCCCCCCCCCCCCCCCCACCAAAGAGAAGAAAAAAAAACTTTTGAGATTTCAAGTTTTGTGGTTTTAAACAAAGTTTGCACTTCTTTTTAAACATATCTCAAACTGTTTAAATGAGCCCATAAATATATCTCATATTTGTATCATTCAGATGTTTTTGTTTTCTCAAACCAAAGAGACAAAACGTGCTGCTGTTTCCTGTTTTTATTGCTTCTGTCGCTGCAATAACTTCAGCAATAAATCAAATCAACAAACAAGTCAGCGCTTATGTCTTTGTAGAAATATCATTTTTGACCTTCAGCAGGAAGAAATGACTATATAATTATAAAATAAGAATCCAAGTGTGTATGTCCATCTGCAGTCTGACACAAAAGGTGGTTTTATGATTAAAAAGAGAAGAAGTTGTTTCACCTTCTATCAGTATTATGATTATGATTACGGTGCTTTGAATGAGGCTATAGTTTTGATTGTGAATAACTATGCTACAGAATAAAAGTAAAGGTCACATGATATTGATGCCTGCTTGTTTTTTGGGCTCTGTGTGAAAAATGATTTTTGAATGAATGGAGTTGATGAATGATTATTATTTTGTTGCCCTGATGAAACATGTTTGAGTATGAAAATGAATCTGCAGACAGGAGTCTGAGCGCCAGCGTCTCATTGGCTCTTCTCTGCAGCCGACCAATGAGAGCTGAGAGCTGCCTTTGTTCTAGTGTCACAATCAAGTCATTATATGACAATCTCCCTCCAGCAGCAGCTGGCTCCACATCAGTCACCACGGCGACCGCATCACGTGACTTCGACAGGGAGGTAATTCCCCCCCCCCCATTAAATAACATGTAGGCTAATTGCCTTGAATAGCAATGATTAGGTCCTATCATTGTTTTCATTAGTCATATTATTGTTGTTACTATTGCTATCAAAAATCATCAAAAACTACTTGAATGAAAAACGTTTGACAGCTATGTTTATAGACTTATAAAAGATAAATGATGTTTAGTATAGACTCTAAAAGTTCACAACAACTCTGATTCATAACGCTGATGTACAGAGTGTATATACGATGATTCTCTGACGTCCCGTTCCCATATTTTTTACAGTGTGTTCTGGGGACAGGCAGCTAGCAGATAGTGAGGAGATGTTTTTTACAGTGTGTTCTGGGGACAGGCAGCTAGCAGATAGTGAGGAGATGCTTTTTACAGTGTGTTCTGGGGACAGGCAGCTAGCAGATAGTGAGATGTTTTTTACAGTGTGTTCAGGGGACAGGCAGCTAGCAGATAGTGAGATGCTTTTTACAGTGTGTTCTGGGGACAGGCAGCTAGCAGATAATGAGGAGATGTTTGCTGTATGTGACAACAAATGTTGTAGCCTAAAAAATGCGTGTCAGCACCTTTAATTGTCGCCAGTTGAAGGGAAAACTTTTACTGAACGGAAATGGACGGTGCCCATTTGTCTATTTACGTTACAGGGCAGCTTGTTTTGTCTCGCTTCATTCTGGACCAATGTCAAAAACTGTGGTTCCCATCAGTCACTTAGACACAGAACCATGGGAAAATAGAGTCCAGGTTGAAAAAAAAGAAGAAAAAAAACTTAGAAAAACCACTTAGCGAGTGATTACTTGTATTTATTAGAAACATTTTGTCATGATGCCGCCAGGGATAATGGTCCTCACAGCGCTACATAAACACACTGAGCAACACACTCCCAGAACAAACATGAAATAGACGCCGCTGCAGGGCCTGAAGGCTGCTCTTTAATTACCCTTTTCCTTTTTGGGACAATGGAGCTGCAAGTTACAAAAAAACAGCTGGTTTGGGGAATGAGTGGACAGACAGGACGTGAACCCCCTCACTCACACATTGTTTCACAGCGGCTCTCATCATGAAGCCAAACAGGGAAACGCTGCCACCCTCGGCTCGCTCTGCCAGCACCCCCAACAGCTGCTCTGATCTGATTCACAGATGACTTCCAGGGCTAATTAACTCCCGTGCAGAGTGCTGGAAAGTTTCATCCACAGCAATGCATCTGAAAAGTAACCAAAGCTGTCAGACCAATGTACTGCAGTAGAAAGTACAAGATGTACCAATGTAGTAAAGTACTATGTAAAAGACAAATATATATCTGCTATGCCTAATACAACCACAAGGTTGTGCCTCCTTTTTATTATAGAGAGCCGAAGTCAAGCCCATTCCGTTGGACCTCATGGGACCTATCTTTCAAAAAAAAATACGCAAATTATTTTTTTATCCCGTTTGAATTGAGCCGTGGATTACAAATATGATGTTCCTCAATTTAAAAGATAATTTTTCAACTGAAGAAAGTCTCAGTTAGCTGTAGGTTTGTAGTATGACCACTTACTTTAGTGTGAAAGCGCTCACTAGACTACATCTCTCAGTGGACTACATCTCTCAGTGAACTACATCTCTCAGTGGACTACCTCTCTCAGTGAACTACATCTCTCAGTGGACTACATCTCTCAGTGGACTACATCTCTCAGTGAACTACATCTCTCAGTGGACTACATCTTTCTGTGGACTACATCTCTCAGTGAACTACATCTCTCAGTGGACTCCATCTCTCTGTGGACTACATCTCTCAGTGAACTACATCTCTCTGTGGACTACATCTCTCTGTGGACTACATCTCTCAGTGAACTACATCTCTCAGTGGACTACATCTCTCTGTGGACTACATCTCTCAGTGAACTACATCTCTCAGTGGACTACATCTTTCTGGGGACTACATCTCTCAGTGAACTACATCTCTCAGTGTTCTACTGCTCATGTCTGATTAGTAAATGTATCGCCGTGGACACCTGGCCTGGTATGTAAAATAGTATCAGTGTGGATGCTGCGTTCAGCTCTCTGTGGGCTGTCCCTGTAATAAAACTTTAATTTTCCATCATGAAAATACAGTTTGTAGCTTTAATTTGAAATCATGGTGAAATCTTGTGGATTTTTATGGGATAACTCGAGTGACGTATGTTAAACATAAGTACAGCACTCGTTCATTAGATGATTTATTCAGCATCATCTCAGCCTGAAGATTACTTTAGGAAATCATCTTTTAGAGTTTCTGTGCCCTGTTTTCAAAATGACTCTAATAATCACTAATTAATAATCACTTATTGATTAGGACGCTCACATGAATCCCTTACAGCTGCTCCTGTCTACGTTACTCCACTCCATCTCCGAGGGAAAGCCTGTACTGCACTCCGTTAATCTAACAGCTTTAGATACTTTTCAGATGACAGTTCTTCAC
This sequence comes from Etheostoma nigrum, assembly GCA_029931835.1. Taxonomy (NCBI): domain Eukaryota; kingdom Metazoa; phylum Chordata; class Actinopteri; order Perciformes; family Percidae; genus Etheostoma; species Etheostoma nigrum. Next base: position 590,613 of record CM057238.1, read on the forward strand.
CCCCTTCCTGTCCAGTGAAGACCATGCATCTCCAGATGTGTTGATGTTCAGTGTTTGTGATGAACTGAAGGATGAGGTGTTTCTGTATGTGTTGGGAAAATCCTTCTGAAGCTAAATAAAGCCTTTAAGAAGCATCCTGGGTCAGCTGGGAAATGCATCGCACAAAGCTGAAAACAGGCTGTTTACAAAAGCCTTCACTTGTAGTGGTGTTAGTACTTTAACTGTGTGTGTCTGTTTGTGTGAGAGTGTGTGTGTGTGTGTGTGTGTGTGTGTGGGTGGGTGCGTGTTTGTGTGTGATGTTCCCTGGGAAACAGAGTGTGGACCTGAGCTCCCAGCATTGTAACAGTCGGGAACAAAAGAGTGTTTTCATCCGAGTCCAACAGCAGCAGAAGACAGGAAGTCATTGAGAGTCAGATGGGACGGTGTGTGTTTGTGTGTTTGTGTGTGTGTGCGTGTGTGTGTGTGTGTGTGGGGGGATATTTTAGGTTTCAGCTCGAAAAATGCAAAGCAACCACAGAGAGACGCAATGAGATGTAAAACTGCATAATGTCAATATACGTATGTACATGCATCTGTACTTCAGACTATTTTTGGTATTTTTAATGGCATAACCATTTATTCCTCAGGTCATTTAGTTATCTTTGTACTGGCAGGGACCTGGGCCCAGCTGGGACAGATAGATGGACAGACAGACAGACAGACAGACAGACAGACAGACAGACAGACAGACAGACAGACAGATAGATAGATAGATAGATAGATAGATAGATAGATAGATAGATAGATAGATAGATAGATAGATAGATACAGTTGTGCTCATAAGTTTACATACCCATAAGTTTACATGCCCATGGTAAAGTTGACTAAAAAAAGGAATACAAAAATTGTCTTTTGGAAATTTATCTTAATGCCTTAATTAAAAAATGAAGTAAAATCCACCCTTTAAGGACACCAATTTTCTTTGTGAATAAATAATGTATTGTAAATAAATAAATGTTCTTCCTTAAAATACAGGGGCATAAGTATACACCCCCCTATGTTAAAATACAGGGGCCATAAGTATATACCCCCCTATGTTAAAATACAGGGGCATAAGTATACACCCCCCTATGTTAAAATACAGGGGGCATAAGTATACACCCCCCTATGTTAAAATACAGGGGCATAAGTATACACCCCCCTATGTTAAAATACAGGGGGCATAAGTATACACCCCCCTATGTTAAAATACAGGGGGCATAAGTATACACCCCCCTATGTTAAAATACAGGGGCATAAGTATACACCCCCCTATGTTAAAATACAGGGGCATAAGTATACACCCCCCTATGTTAAAATACAGGGGGCATAAGTATATACCCCCCTATGTTAAAATACAGGGGGCATAAGTATACACCCCCCTATGTTAAAATACAGGGGGCATAAGTATATACCCCCCTATGTTAAAATACAGGGGGCATAAGTATACACCCCCCTATGTTAAAATACAGAGGAGATAAGTATACACCCCCCTATGTTAAAATACAGGGGGCATAAGTATACACCCCCCTATGTTAAAATACAGGGGCATAAGTATACACCCCCCCATGTTAAAATACAGGGGGCATAAGTATACACCCCCTATGTTAAAATACAGGGGGCATAAGTATACACCCCCCTATGTTAAAATACAGGGGCATAAGTATACACCCCCCCATGTTAAAATACAGGGGGCATAAATATACACCCCCCTATGACTTATGCCCTTGTATTTTAACATAGGGGGGTTAAAGCAAGATCCGGAAGACTGATTGGCTGGTACTCGTTGCCATCTGGGTCAGAGCCAATAAGAAGCAGGAAGTGGGCGGGAAATAACTCTGCTGTCTCTAGTGTGTATTGGGAAAGGGGCGGGACCAAGGGAGCAAACTCCTACGTTTAAATAACATAGAAAATACCTGCTTGACAACTTATTATGGAGCTGGGAACAAGCCCAAATAAGCAACTACACCTTAGTAACAAGCCCAGATAAGCAACTACACTTTAGTATCCATCCATCCATCTTCATCCGCTTATCCGGAGTCGGGTCGCAGGGGCAGCAGCTCCAGTAGGGAACCCCAAACTTCCCTTTCCCGAGCCACATCAACCAGCTCCGACTGGGGGATCCCGAGGCGTTCCCAGGCCAGGTTGGAGATATAATCTCTCCACCTAGTCCTGGGTCTTCCCCGAGGCCTCCTCCCAGCTGGACGTGCCTGGAACACCTCCCTAGGGAGGCATCCTTACCAGATGCCCGAACCCCCTCAACTGGCTCCTTTCGACGCGAAGGAGCAGCGGCTCTACTCCGAGCTCCTCTCGGATGACTGAGCTTCTCACCCTATCTCTAAGGGAGACGCCAGCCCCCCTCCTGAGGAAACCCATTTCAGCCGCTTGTACCCTGGATGCTTATAATAAGCGGACTTGGCAACACTGAATATGACATGAAAACGTGGGACTTCCTGTCTATGCTTTGAAGGCAGTTTGCCGCGGCTGGTTGGCTTGTCTCCGCGCCTGGCTGCAGCCGCCTGCTTCCGGCCACTCTACCAACGATGCGCCGCTCCTATCCAACGAGCCTATGGTAAGGTAGGAGGCGGGGCCTAACACGGCCGAAGACAGCCGAAGATAGCCGAAGACCAGTCGGCGAAGAGCCGTCCCTGGCTGTTGGCTAGTGGATACTTGTTGCACACTGAGCCAGTGGGGGCACCCTCTCCTCCATCTCTCTAACTCCACTTGGTTTAACCACATCCTATGTGACGTCACCACCCGTCGCTGTTTACCTGGCACGTCCACGTTAACGTAAGAGTTTACCGTTAAGTTTTATCGCTCATAGGAGTCTTTTACAACACATCCGCTTTCAAGATGTTTGTCCATTCGGATGGCGGAGCTTTCGCCGGGCTGTTTGTGCTCAGCGCCTCGCTGCTGCTCGTCTCGGGGGAGGAAGTGTGGCAGAGCCGCTCCGGGATCCAGGAGCTCCGGAGAGCCCTGGCCGACCTGGCCGGGGAGGGGAGGACTTACCTGGGCAGGCTGGCCGGGGAGCAGACGCTGCTCTCGGTGCAGAAGGTGGGACAAGGGAACAATGGAGTCAGAAAAAGAAAACTCAAGAAGCTAATAGGCTTCTTGAGTTTTAACATGTCCAAATCTATATACTATAGATTATATTATATACCATAGATTATATTCTATATAGATTCAGAACTGTAGGCTATTCTAAGATTAAGACACGGACCTATGCTACTTGTATTGATCCCTTAAGGGGAAATAACGTGTTTTAGGGTTAGGATTACACATCTATAGTTCACATATGTATATTTAACATATTCACATCCATACTTCACATCCATATTTCACATGTTCACATCTATAGTTCTCATGAGGGAAAGTTTTCTGTCACGTGAGGGTTTTCTTCCATATGTGGACATACTAAGTCCAATGCAAGCATTGTGTTAAACATGTCTCCTGCCCCCGCCACAGGCCTTCTCTCAGGTCCTGGCAGTTGTGGCAGAAGCTGTGTCCGCAGCTCTGAACGTGCTCTTCCACAATGTCTCACATGTCCTGCAGGCTGCTGGAGTCCAAGGTAAGGTCCCACACACGCCATGTCTCTTCTGTCTGCCACATCAGGACAATCTGCAGTCTTCAAACCATAAGTCCAGTCAGTCAGTAGAAAATCATCTGAGACAGAGAGAGGATACAGGAGGACGGGGACACCGGTCTACAAACCAATCAATTAGAAGTATCTGGAGACGCAGCTCACGTAGGTGATGAGGACAGGAAGAAGTCACGTAGAGATCTTTAGTGCGCTTGCAGTGTGAAACCAAAAGTTACCAGATCAAATGTATAGAATATAACAAAAACATGGACCTTAGTTCGGACTTTGAGGTGTGAAAGCCCCCTTAGACAGATTAGAACCAACGCAGCTTTGTCAAACTTTATTTTACTTGTTTATTTAATGCAGGGACAGCGCATATTAATGGACATTATTGTCAATATGCCAGAGTTAGCCGAAAGGCTATTTTCATCTGCAGTCCCTAGACAGATTGTAACAAGTCCCCCTAAAAGAAGTAAAATTACATATTTATATAACACCATAACAATCACAATAGATTATACATTGGGTAAAAGTACTACTATTAAAGTTTAATATAAGAAAAATTAAGTTAGAAACATAGCTGACCAACAATTAGACAAAGACATGAACACATGTACACACACAAGGCAAGAAGCCAGTGGGAGCAGGTGTATTACTATAATAATAATAATAATAGTAGGTCTAATGGTTAATGGTAATGTTGACAGCTCTGACTGTCAATGACACATTTTTTAAACCGGATCTTGAATGTGTGTGTATTTTTCTGAGGGTTATGGGGGTGAGGTTCCAGTCTTTAGCAGCGCGAACAGAAAAAGCCGTTTGGCCAAATCCACCGTTCCTGAATGGGACGACACAACGGGGGTGATAAACCGTGAAGAATTTTATAGACAAGACATAGATTTGAATATTTGACCACGTTTTCCCAGGTAAAATGGAAGGTAACAATAATACACCAACAGTAGAAAGCATCCGGGAGGAACCAACCAATCACATCATCAGTGGATGGAGGCGGGTTACTCCATTCAGACACAGTCCACCCGGGTATAACCCTGGTGGAGCCATCGGTGGGAAAGGGGTATTAGTAATAAACTGGAGATGTTCCGTAATAATACAAATGATAATTGGATTTGAGACAGAGCTACATAGAAGAAAACCAGCAGCAGGGAGTGAGAAGGGCCTGGTCAGACCCAATCTGCTAATCTGAAGTGTGTGTGTGTGTGTGTGTGTGTGTGTGTGTGAGAGAGAGAGAGACCTGGGTTACAATTCAAAGGATTCTGTTATTTATAACTCAGTGTAAGTGTTGTATATTTTTTTCTTATGTAATAATAAATTGACCTTTCTCTGTTTTTGACAATTAATTGATCATATAATATAGTTTAATATCTTCCCATGTTGTGCTGTTTCCCTGTGCAGGTGTCCCCGTCCCAAGAGTGTCCCCAGACGGGCTGATCTTTGTGACCCAGTGGCTTATCCTGGCTCTCATTGGCTACTGGCTGATCTCCCTTGTCTTCGGATTGGTTGCCTCGGCTCTGAGGCGGGCTCTGTGGCTGCTGAAAGTGGGCGTGGCTTTGCTGTGTTTTGGCCTGATTGTGAGCGATCGCAGCGTGGATGCAGACACCACCGCCATCCGATTGGGCGGCCTGGTGTGTGCCTGCGTGCTATTGGGCGTGGGGACGGGGCGGGGCTCCGCGGCGGCTGATAGGACGGCTCAGCTGGAGCAACAGCTGAAGACCCTGGAGAGACGGCTCGGAGACATGGAGCGGTGGAGCAGGACGGAGGAGTGACTGAGACTATGTCTGTCCTTTGTCTCCTGTGTCTGCCCCCCCTCATGCCACATGATGCCTTTAAGGACTTCTGGAACTTCAAGAGAGAGGTTTCTACAGTTTGTATCATCCCTTCCTGATGACTGAGTCATTTCTGGAAGCAGTGCTTTATTATTCTACATATTTTTATACTGTTTCTCTCTTTTAAATGGCACTTGTGTCACAGTGGGAAGGAATAAGCATTTCCGTCTATATTCTAAGTGTCCTTTACAACATTAAAGAAACATTTGGGGACAACTCCTTCTACTCCTTCTGGTTCTCCAGTTAGATGTAGTGGTGTAGTGTACGTGATGCACAGGTATACCCACTAAGAAATCTCCAGGATTTCCATATACCCGCTTAAAAATGATACGCAACAACATGTGTGCACGTTTCGCTATCGAGTGGCAGCGATCTCATGCTTTGGGGTCAGCTTTTGTGATCCAGGCTCAGGTCCCTGGTGTGTGTGTGTGTGTGTGTGTGTGTGTGTGTGTGTGTGTGTGTGACATACTCAGCTAAAATATAGCTTAGCCTTTAAAACATAACACATAATCACTTATGTTTTACTAGCATTATTCAGAAAGACATGATTTTTTTACATTTTTTTGTGACTGAAAAAGCTAAATATCAGCGTTTTTTAAGAGAGAATTACTAAACACTCCAGATGATTGGGGGGTTCCTCCACGAGCTTCTTTATGATGTAATATCCTGTTACATGACTAGGCAAATGCATTGTGGGTAATGTATGCATTTGAACGTCTATTACCCAGGAGGGACATTGGGGAAATCCAAAAGTATTTCTTGCGTAAAATAGTAAATAAGCTCAGCATTGGTATTGTATTTGTAGCTGTATTTGTGTAATCCACAACATTATGCCCAAGTAGAAAAAAATGCTTTTATAAATTCTTTTGACATTTGTGTCACATTTCTATACTTGGATTTTAAGTCGGGATGTTACTCAGAGTGGTCAGTTTGGTCAATGGCTCTTAAAATCTCTTGCATTAAATACTCATACAAGTGAGTAAAGAGGGAGGGGAGAGTAAAGCTATATAATGCACTGTTTTACATTTATTTGAATTAACATTATGAATATGCTTAGACATGCCACGTCTTTGACCTTTATATCATTTGTTACATTTACATAAAACAATCAAAGAAAATCACATTGAACATTATCATCAGATATTAGACACAAAGGTAAAAAAACAGCCTTGTTCAGAATGGGGTTGTCCCAGTTTATGTGACTAACAACCCAGTTGCCCAGACACCAGACACCAGCTGCAGGACCCAGAGGGAGTCCTGCCACCCTAAGACCCTCTACGTGTACATCTAGCCCGTGGACATCAGGCTCTACTGTATTTACACACCTCCAGAAACACAATGAAAGACCCGTTACTAGAAAGAAAGGCTTCTGTGATGCCATGTACAGTACAATGAATGTCTGTTAGTGGTTGTAGGGTGAACATTCAAACGGCAGAGCTCCAACTGACAAACATGAAGTGGCTACGCTGTCTCACCCAGAGTTTGTGAATGCTGCTACTTCCTGCTCGGCTGTGGTTGGGTGATCAACAGCAGGCACACAGGCTCTGATTGGCTTCTGCTGTAATGGACAGGAGGCACGAGGTAGCGTTCGAACAGTTAAGCTGTTAGCATCTACGATGAATGGAAGCGTTACTATCATAGGATTCAGGTCATATCAATGTGACACACACACACACACACACTACTGACCAATACAAACTCGACGTGTTGACCTATAAAGAGGCATAGAATCCAAAAAAGAGGTAGCTATTGTTTTAGCAATTCTGTTTCATACTCTCTACTCAGGAAAATGGTCTGATGTCACACCTGGCACTTTAAAGGGACAGTTAAAATCAAAAATACATATGTTTCCTCTAACCTGTAGTAATCAGTCTAGATAATTTAGGTACCAGTTGCCCAGTGTTGGAGATATCGATCAAAGAAACGTCTGCCTTGTCTCCGAGATAAATGCAGCAACAGCCCTCGGCTTGTAGCGCTCGAAGCGCAAAGTCCCAACTCTCTTTCCAAAAGTCCTGCCCCGGTTACTCTAGGTCAGGGGTCGGCAACCCGCGGCTCAGGAGCCGCATGCGGCTCTTTGATCCCTCTGATGCGGCTCAGCTTTTATAAAATAATTCATTAATATTGAATTAAAATGTATTTTATTTTAGTTCGTAAAGCAAATTAAAGACATCAGTTCAGCTGTGGCCTCCTCGGCTGCCTGTGATGAATCTAAAGACAAAGGTGATATTGAACAAACAGCGCTGTTCTGCCGGTAGGTAAACTCGACCGGGCCACAAGAAGAAATGATCCAGTTGATACCGCTTAAAGACCAAACACGGGGCCTTTAAGCGGTGAATTGTTTAAGAGCAAGAAGAATAAACACCACCCACCTGGTGTCAGTGGCTACAGACGGGGCACCGAGTATGACAGGAGTGCACAACGGCTTTGTGGCTTTACTGCAGAAGTCTCTGGACAGGAAGTTGCTGACTTTTCACTGCATCCTGCACCAAGAAGCACTGTGTGCTCAAACATTTCCTCGAAGTAATGAATGTTGTCATTCAGATTATGAGCAAAATAATGGCGAAAGGTTTAAATCACCGTGAGTTCTGTTTGTTACTGGATGAGCTGGAAAGCCCGTATTCTGATCTCCTGCTGGACAACAAAGTCCGGTGGCTTCCAGATGCGAGGTGCTAAAAAACGTTTTGCGACATGTCTGGAAGAAGTGAAAACCTTCCTGGCAGCAAAGGGCTCACATTTCCTGAGCGGGAACAGCCAGAATGGCTGGAAAAGCTACACTTCTTGGTAGACACCTGGACACAGCTCTTCAAGGTAAAGGACCCACAGGGCTGTGCGTCCTTTACCCTGAAGAGCTGTGGAGGTTTTGGCATTCGAGCCCAGTTGACAGGTCTAACCCTATTTTACCAAACCGTCAACCCAACGTCTTTTCTTCAGAGTTTAAAATGCATGCAGAAATGTTATTTCATTTTCTCTGCAGTCGTTCATTGATTTCTTAACGGTAACACAGTATAGTTTGTTTATACATAGCACAAAGGCAAAACAAACGTTATATGCAGAGTTATTTCATTTAATATTTCCAAAGGGTTTTGTGGCTCCTAGTGTTTTCTTTACTGTGTGAAACGGGTCCAAATGGCTCTTTGAGTGGTAAAGGTTGCCGACCCCTGTTCTAGGTGATCCACAGACCTGGCTGATTCATACGGCTAGCTCCCCTGGGCGAGCTAACACTGCAGCCCAGACGAGCAGGACGCCATTCATGTTGGTATCTAGCGGTCTCATGAGGACACTCTGGTGGCTGTAGGTCGGTATGAAGAAAACAGGGTAACACTTTACTTTAGGGTAGCTACATAAGAGGGATATGACACTGTCATGACAGTCATGACACATGAACCCTAACCATAACTTGTCATGACACTTACTAAAAGAAGCATTATGTCAGAAACGTTCATGACAGTGTCATGCCACTCAATTCAATTCAATTTTATTTAGTGTCAAATCATAGCAAGAGTCATCTCGAGACACTTTACAGATAGAGCAGGTCTAGACCACTCTATAATTTACAGATAGAGCAGGTCTAGACCACTCTATAATTTACAGATAGAGCAGGTCTAGACCACTCTATAATTTACAGATAGAGTAAGTCTAGACCACGCTATAATTTACAGATAGAGAGGGTCTAGACCACTCTATAATTTATAGATATAGTGTGGTCTAGGACACAACTGTTAGTTGGGTAGTAGTTCACTCTTATGTAGATACCTTCAGGTAAAGTGTAACCAAACATAGTTCCTCCTTGAAACTGACCAACAGTATGTCAGTGTAGTCCGTTGCCCATTGGCCAGGCCCTGTGGTGTATGAAACTGGACAGTAACTGGACAGGGACAAACAGAGACCCAGTCAGTGGCTAGCTACAGACCTCTGCTCAGGTCCCTTGCTGTGGAGAGTGCACAGGCTGCTACGGTCTAATTCACTGTACAAAAGCACACTTCATGGCAATTCATTTGTCAGTGAAGCATTTTTCAGTTTGTGTGTGTTAGCTGTTACTGTCGGGTTCTTTCCCCTGCGGACTGGTTCGGATCCCTGGCTAATCACAGAAAACACAGCAGGGCAGGAACCTCACAACCCAGCCCTGTGTTCACGATGTACAGTGCCTTGCGAAAGTATTCGGCCCCCTTGAACTTTTCAACCTTTTGACACATTTCAGGCTTCAAACATAAAGATATAAAAAATTTATTTTTTGTGAAGAATCACCAACAAGTGGGACACAATTGTGAAGTGGAACAAAATCTATTGGATATTTTAAACTTTTTTAGCAAATAAAAAACTGAAAAGTGGTGCGTGCAAAATTATTCGGCCCCTTTACTTTCAGTGCAGCGAACTCACTCCAGAAGTTCAGCGAGGATCTCTGAATGATCCAATGTTGTCCTAAATGACTGATGGTGATAAATAGAATCCACCTGTGTGTGATCAAGTCTCTGTATAAATGCACCTGCTCTGTGATAGTCTCAGGGTTCTGTTGAAAGCGCAGAGAGCATCATGAAGACCAAGGAACACACCAGGCAGGTCCGGAATACTGTTGTGGAGAAGTTTAAAGCCGGATTTGGATACAAAAAGATTTCCCAAGCTTTAAACATCCCAAGGAGCACTGTGCAAGCGATCATTTTGAAATGGAAGGAGTATCAGACCACTGCAAATCTACCAAGACCTGGCCGTCCCTCTAAACTTTCAGCTCAGACAAGGAGAAGACTGATCAGAGATGCAGCCAAGAGGCCCATGATCACTCTGGATGAACTGCAGAGAACTACAGCTGAGGTGGGAGAGTCTGTCCATAGGACAACAATCAGTCGTACACTGCACAAATCTGGCCTTTATGGAAGAATGGCAAGAAGAAAGCCATTTCTCAAAGATATCCATAAAAAGTCTCGTCTAAAGTTTGCCACAAGCCACCTGGGATACACACCAAACATGTGGAAGAAGGTGCTCTGGTCAGATGAAACCAAAATCAAACTTTTTGGCCACAATGCAAAACGATATGTTTGGTATAAAAGCAACACAGCTCATCACCCTCAACACACCATCCCCACTGTCAAACATGGTGGTGGCAGCATCATGGTTTGGGCCTGCTTTTCTTCAGCAGGGACAGGGAAGACGGTTACAATTGAGGGGAAGATGGATGCAGCCAAATACAGGACCATTCTGGATGAAAACCTGTTGGAGTCTGCAAAAGACCTGAAACTGGGACGGAGATTTATCTTCCAACAAGACAATGATCCCAAACATACAGCAAAATCTACAAAGGAATGGTTCACAAATAAACGTATCCAGGTGTTAGAATGGCCAAGTCAAAGTCCAGGCCTGAATCCAATCGAGAATCTGTGGAAAGAGCTGAAAACTGCTGTTCACAAACGCTCTCCATCCAACCTCACTGAGCTCCAGCTGTTTTGCAAGGAAGAATGGGCAAGAATGTCAGTCTCTCGATGTGCAAAACTGATAGAGACATACCCCAAGCGACTTGCAGCTGTAATCGCAGCAAAAGGTGGCTCTACAAAGTATTAACGCAAGGGGGCCCAATCATTTTGCACGCACCACTTTTCAGTTTTTTATTTGCTAAAAAAGTTTAAAATATCCAATAGATTTCGTTCCACTTCACAATTGTGTCCCACTTGTTGGTGATTCTTCACAAAAAATAAAAATTTCATATCTTCATGTTTGAAGCCTGAAATGTGTCAAAAGGTTGAAAAGTTCAAGGGGGCCAAATACTTTCGCAAGGCACTGTATATATGACTCTGCTCCACATGCTAAAACCTCTCCTTTCATTGTCTCCTCCCCTCTGGAAATTGAATCCCCCCCCCCCCCAAATAGTTGACTCCTCTTGCCAAACCTCAGCTGTCGGAGTCAGTAGATTTTATACCATACATATTTGCTCATTTAGCCTGATACCACGTTACCACATTAAAGAATAGAATCTACTGCCCAGAGGCTGCAGCAGGACAGGGAGGACGCTGCTCCACCGGGCGGCATCCCTACAGGAAGCTGCTGGAGTTTTTGCCTCCGTCGATGTTGAACTGGTAGGCACCATCAGAGGAGCTGAGGATGTCGGACCTCGGAGCTACCGGACAGGATGCTGCTGCTCCAGCCTGGGGGGGAAGCATGTTCAATTTATTTCCACATTCATATGAATACATTTGATGGCTTGTTGTTTTAGTTTGATTTGTGACAGGCCCAACACGATGTGGTGTTTATATATTATAGAGTGGCTTGAATACACCCATGCTAAAGTTGATTAAAAAGAGGGATAAAAAACATCTTTTGGAAACCGATCTTAATGCCTTAATTAAAAAAATAGGAAAATCCAACCTTTGAGGACACAGATTTTGTTTGTGTATAAATAATGTAAATAAATGTTCTTCCTTAAAATACAGGGGGCATAAGTATACACCCCCTATGTCAAAATACAGGGGGCATAAGTATACACCCCCTATGTCAAAATACAGGGGCATAAGTATACACCCCCCTATGTTAAAATACAGGGGGCATAAGTATACACCCCCCTATGTTAAAATACAGGGGGCATAAGTATACACCCCCCTATGTTAAAATACAGGGGGCATAAGTATACACCCCCTATGTCAAAATACAGGGAGCATAAGTATACACCCCCCTATGTTAAAATACAGGGGGCATAAGTATACACCCCCCTATGTTAAAATACAGGGGGCATAAGTATACACCCCCCTATGTTAAAATACAGGGGGCATAAGTATACACCCCCCTATGTTAAAATACAAGGGGCATAAGTATACACCCCCCTATGTTAAAATACAGGGGCATAAGTATACACCCCCCTATGTTAAAATACAGGGGTCATAAGTATACACCCCCCTATGTTAAAATACAGGGGGCATAAGTATACACCCCCCTATGTCAAAATACAGGGGGCATAAGTATACACCACCCTATGTTAAAATACAGGGGGCATAAGTATACACCCCCCTATGTTAAAATACAGGGGGCATAAGTATACACCCCCCTATGTTAAAATACAGGGGGCATAAGTATACACCCCCCTATGTTAAAATACAAGGGGCATAAGTATACACCCCCCTATGTTAAAATACAGGGGCATAAGTATACACCCCCTTATGTTAAAATACAGGGGCATAAGTATACACCCCCCTATGTTAAAATACAGGGGGCATAAGTATACACCCCCCTATGTCAAAATACAGGGGGCATAAGTATACACCCCCCTATGTTAAAATACAGGGGGCATAAGTATATACCACCCTATGTTAAAATACAGGGGGCATAAGTATACACCACCCTATGTTAAAATACAGGGGGCATAAGTAAACACCCCCCTATGTTAAAATACAGGGGCATAAGTATACACCCCCCTATGTTAAAATACAGGGGGCATAAGTATACACCCCCCTATGTCAAAATACAGGGGGCATAAGTATACACCCCCCTATGTTAAAATACAGGGGCATAAGTATACACCCCCCTATGTTAAAATACAGGGGGCATAAGTATACACCCCCCTATGTTAAAATACAGGGGGCATAAGTATACACCCCCCTATGTTAAAATACAGGGGGCATAAGTATACACCCCCCTATGTTAAAATACAGGGGGCATAAGTATACACCCCCCTATGTTAAAATACAGGGGGCATAAGTATACACCCCCCTATGTTAAAATACGGGGGGCATAAGTATACACCCCCTTTGTTAAAATACAGGGGCATTAGTATACACCCCCCCTATGTTAAAATACAGGGGCATTAGTATACACCCCCCTATGTTAAATTCCCATAGAGGCAGGCAGATTATTATTATTAAAAGGCCAGTTATTACATGGATCAGGATACTATGCATCCTGATAAAGTTCCTTTGGAATTAAAATAACCCCCCCCCCCACACACACACACATCATCACATGCCCTTCACCATACATATAGATCGGCAGCTTTCCATAAAATCATCTCTCAATGCAAATCAAACCAGCTATTAAGATAACTGAAATAACAACATGCCAATCTCTAGGTATGGTGAAGGGTATGTGATGATATATTTATTTACAATACATTATTCATTCACAAAGATTGGTGTCCTTAAAAGGTTGGATTTTCCAAGATTTATTGAATTAAGGCATTAACATCAATATCCAAAAGATGTTTTTTTATTCCTCTTAACTTTAACTTTTTTCCTAACTTTAGCATGGGGGTGTATACTTATTCTAGCCACTGTATATTACGCTTTTGGACTTTTTCCCTTTCCTTTATTGTGTTATATATCTTTTTTGTGCATGTTATAGGTTTACAAAGTCCCCCCCCAAAGGGACTTACCATCTCCAACAGAAAACACAGTTCACACTGTAGTCCAGCCTTTAGTTCAGAAACAAACGTGACATCACTTTGTAACACACATTATAATGCTCGCCTAGCTGCTAGCGTGGCAAGCCCTCATACTCTGCTTCTGACTGGCTAGTAGTCCTTACCTAGGTACTGTCAGGGCCCTCATACTCTGCTTCTGACTGGCTAGTAGTCCTTACCTAGGTACTGTCAGATCCCTCATACTCTGCTTCTGACTGGCTAGTAGTCCTTACCTAGGTACTGTCAGATCCCTCATACTCTGCTTCTGACTGGCTAGTAGTCCTTACCTAGGTACTGTCAGGGCCCTCATACTCTGCTTCTGACTGGCTAGTAGTCCTTACCTAGGTACTGTCAGGGCCCTCATACTCTGCTCCTGACTGGCTAGTAGTCCTTACCTAGGTACTGTCAGGGCCCTCATACTCTGCTTCTGACTGGCTAGTAGTCCTTACCTAGGTACTGTCAGATCCCTCATACTCTGCTTCTGACTGGCTAGTAGTCCTTACCTAGGTACTGTCAGGACCCTCATACTCTGCTTCTGACTGGCTAGTAGTCCTTACCTAGGTACTGTCAGAGCCCTCATACTCTGCTTCTGACTGGCTAGTAGTCCTTACCTACAGTGCCTTGCGAAAGTATTCGGCCCCCTTGAACTTTTCAACCTTTTGACACATTTCAGGCTTCGAACATAAAGATATAAAATTTTTATTTTTTGTGAAGAATCACCAACCAGTGGGACACAATTGTAAAGTGGAACGAAATCTATTGGATATTTTAAACTTTTTTAGCAAATAAAAAACTGAAAAGTGGTGCGTGCAAAATGATTGGGCCCCCTTGCGTTAATACTTTGTAGAGCCACCTTTTGCTGCGATTACAGCTGTAAGTCGCTTGGGGTATGTCTCTATCAGTTTTGCACATCGAGAGACTGACATTCTTGCCCATTCTTCCTTGCAAAACAGCTCGAGCTCAGTGAGGTTGGATGGAGAGCGTTTGTGAACAGCAGTTTTCAGCTCTTTCCACAGATTCTCGATTGGATTCAGGTCTGGACTTTGACTTGGCCATTCTAACACCTGGATACGTTTATTTGTGAACCATTCCTTTGTGGATTTTGCTGTATGTTTGGGATCATTGTCTTGTTGGAAGATAAATCTCCGTCCCAGTTTCAGGTCTTTTGCAGACTCCAACAGGTTTTCATCCAGAATGGTCCTGTATTTGGCTGCATCCATCTTCCCCTCAATTTGAACCATCTTCCCTGTCCCTTCTGAAGAAAAGCAGGCCCAAACCATGATGCTGCCACCACCATGTTTGACAGTGGGGATGGTGTGTTGAGGGTGATGAGCTGTGTTGCTTTTATACCAAACATATCGTTTTACATTGTGGCCAAAACGCTTGATTTTGGTTTCATCTGACCAGAGCACCTTCTTCCACATGTTTGGTGTGTCTCCCAGGTGGCTTGTGGCAAACTTTAGAAGAGACTTTTTATGGATATCTTTGAGAAATGGCTTTCTTCTTGCCACTCTTCCATAAAGGCCAGATTTGTGCAGTGTACGACTGATTGTTGTCCTATGGACAGACTCTCCCACCTCAGCTGTAGTTCTCTGCAGTTCATCCAGAGTGATCATGGGCCTCTTGGCTGCATCTCTGATCAGTCTTCTCCTTGTCTGAGCTGAAAGTTTAGAGGGACGGCCAGGTCTTGGTAGATTTGCAGTGGTCTGATACTCCTTCCATTTCAAAATGATCGCTTGCACAGTGCTCCTTGGGATGTTTAAAGCTTGGGAAATCTTTTTGTATCCAAATCCGGCTTTAAACTTCTCCACAACAGTATTACGGACCTGCCTGGTGTGTTCCTTGGTCTTCATGATGCTCTCTGCGCTTTCAACAGAACCCTGAGACTATCACAGAGCAGGTGCATTTATACAGAGACTTGATCACACACACAGGTGGATTCTATTTATCACCAGCAGTCATTTAGGACAACATTGGATCATTCAGAGATCCTCGCTGAACTTCTGGAGTGAGTTCGCTGCACTGAAAGTAAAGGGGCCGAATAATTTTACACGCACCACTTTTCAGTTTTTTATTTGCAAAAAAAGTTTAAAATATCCAATAGATTTCGTTCCACTTCACAATTTTGTCCCACTTGTTGGTGATTCTTCACAAAAAATAAAATTTTTATATCTTTATGTTTGAAGCCTGAAATGTGTCAAAAGGTTGAAAAGTTCAAGGGGGCCGAATACTTTCGCAAGGCACTGTAGGTACTGAGCATGTGCAACTCCCAACAAAGATGGAAAGAGGCTGAGGTTTATACTCTCTTTAAGAGAGTAGTAAGGCTGGAATGTCTGTGTGTGTGTGTGTGGTAGAGTGAGTGACAGAGTGAAGGGGACTATCTTTAGAGCAAATACAGACTCTAGAGTCGTAGTTGGAAAAACAAAGTGTCTCCCCTGTGCTTTCTTACCACGGTGGGAAATCTGTAGCAGGAAGAGTTCAATTGTGTGTGTGTGTGTGTGTGTGTGTGTGTGTGTGTGCGCTTGTGTGTGTGTACCTGTGGGGTGGCAGTCAGCAGGGGGTCAGCAGGGGAGGGAAGCGTACTCCCCATCTTGACGTCCTGGTGAACAGGTTCAACGGCTGCTGCTGGAGGAGAGCTATGCATGACTGGAGCATAACCCTAAACACACACACACACACACACACACACACACACACACACACACACACACACAGGTCTTGCATTCAGTGATTGCACAGTTTACAAATGTGATTGTACAGAGGTGGGACAAGGTAAGCATGAGGCCCGGGGTTTTTTTAGCTGACACTGTCCCATGTTTTACTTCCTAGCACCGTGTTTATCTTCCCAACCTGAATCCTTTGACTAAATGTCATGACTCTTTTTCTGCAGTATTGAGTTAAAGAGACGTATCGTACCATCGGCGCTACAGGTCCGGTGGGGTGCTGGCCTGGTGGTGGACCGCTCCATTGTGGAGGCTGGTCAGGAGGGATCATAGCTCCACCAGCAGGAGGGTAGGCCGGGTATTGGGGTGGGTAGGCCGGGTTAAAACCCTGCAGACCAAGAAAATCAGGAGTCAGATTAGTTATCACGTTCCATGTTGTCAGAGCATGTTAGGGTGCTGTTAGTGATACTGACTGGGGAGGGTGGGGGGCCGCTCCACTCTCCTGGGCCAGTAGGCTGAGGTGGGGGGTGCATTGTAGGACCCTGAATAGGAACACACATGGGCACAAGAATAAAACGTGTCTCAAGTTAGCATGACACATGCTGTGTGTGATGGAATAAATAAAAAGTAAAAAATAAGAATTTTGTGTGTGTGTGTGTGTGTGTGTGTGTGTGTGTGTGAGATGTACCATGCTGGGCTCAGTGCCGTGGTAGTATACCTGCCAACACAGAAACAGTGAGACATTGGTAGAAGCACACTGGGACATGCAGTCAATTAATAATACTAATACTAATACTAATAATAATAATAATAAACAATATAAATTATTAAATGAAGACATGTTGGAGACAGATACACAGACAGCACCATCACATCACATCGGTATACTCTCACCACTCCTGGTGTCCCGGGGCCGCTGTAGGGAGGACACGGTCCAACAGGACCGCTGGGGGGAGGCTGGACTGTGCATGGTGTGGCCTGGAGACACACAGAGAGAGATATTAATATAATATATTTCACATATCACAGGCTGGAACTATATATTCTTCTACATACCTTTAATTGTCACTCCGCGTGATAATGACATAAATAAGTTAGCTGACTTAAACGTCAGTCCTTAGAAACGTGTTGTCTATAGAAACAAAATGGTACAAAATCTGCAAGGGCAAGTTCTTTTGTTCCACATTGGACGCTTCCTCCTGAAGAGCCAATGGGGAATTGTTTGGAACTTCGGATTGACGTAAATAGTTGAGTTGCGTATGAATTGTTTTTAGAAACTGACAGAGAATCTTCTGACCTCAACTCTTTCCCCAAATAAGAGCCAAGCTCAGCACACTGGTTGTATACAGTGGGTACGGAAAGTATTCAGACCCCTTTAAATTTTTCACTCTTTGTTTCATTGCAGGCATTTTCCAAAAATCAAAAAAGTTCATTTTATTTCTCAGTAATGTACACTCAGCACCCCATCTTGGACAGAAAAAAACAGAAATGTAGAAATTTTTGCAAATTTATTAAAAAACAAAAACTGAAATATCACATGGTCATAAGTATTCAGACCCTTTGTTCAGTATTTAGTAGAAGCACCCTTTTGATCTAATACAGCCATGAGTCGTTTTGGGAAAGATGCAACAAGTTTTTCACATCTGGATTTGGGTATCCTCTGCCATTCCTCCTTGCAGATCCTCTCCAGTTCTGTCAGGTTGGATGGTAAACGTTGGTGGACAGTCATTTTCAGGTCTCTCCAGAGATGCTCAATTGGGTTTAAGTCAGGGCTCTGGCTGGGCCATTCAAGAACAGCCACGGAGTTGTTGTGAAGCCACTCCTTCGTTATTTTAGCGGTGTGCTTAGGGTCATTGTCTTGTTGGAAGGTAAACCTTCGGCCCAGTCTGAGGTCCAGAGCACTCTGGAAAAGGTTTTCGTCCAGGATATCCCTGTACTTGGCCGCATTCATCTTTCCCTCAATTGCAACCAGTCGTCCTGTCCCTGCAGCTGAAAAACACCCCCACAGCATGATGCTGCCACCACCATGCTTCACTGTTGGGACTGTATTGGACAGGTGATGAGCAGTGCCTGGTTTTCTCCACACATACCGCTTAGAATTAAGGCCAAAAAGTTCTATCTTGGTCTCATCAGACCAGAGGATTTTATTTATCACCATCTTGGAGTCCTTCAGGTGTTTTATAGCAAACTCCATGCGGGCTTTCATGTGTCTTGCACTGAGGAGAGGCTTCCTTCGGGCCACTCTGCCATAAAGCCCCGACTGGTGGATTGCTGCAGTGATGGTTGACTTACTACAACTTTCTCCCATCTCCCGACTGCATCTCTGGAGCTTAGCCACAGTGACCATTGGGTTCTTCTTTGCCTCTCTCACCAAGGCTCTTCTCCCCCGATAGCTCAGTTTGGCCGGACGGCCAGCTCTAGGAAGGGTTCTGGTCGTCCCAAACGTCTTCCATTTGAGGATTATGGAGGCCACTGTGCTCTTAGGAACCTTAAGTGCAGCAGAAATTTTTTTGTAACCTTGACCAGATCTGTGCCTTGCCACAATTCTGTCTCTGAGCTCCTCAGGCAGTTCCTTTGACCTCATGATTGTCATTTGCTCTGACATGCACTGTGAGCTGTAAGGTCTTATATAGACAGGTGTGTGGCTTTCCTAATCAAGTCCAATCAGTATAATCAAACACAGCTGGACTCCAATGAAGGTGTAGAACCATCTCAAGGATGATCAGAAGAAATAGACAGCACCTGAGTTACATATGAGGGTCACGGCAAAGGGTCTGAATACTTATGACCATGTGATATTTCAGTTTTTGTTTTTTAATAAATTTGCAAAAATTTCTACATTTCTGTTTTTTTCTGTCCAAGATGGGGTGCTGAGTGTACATTACTGAGAAATAAAATGAACTTTTTTGATTTTTGGAAAATGGCTGCAATGAAACAAAGAGTGAAAAATTTA
Organism: Etheostoma nigrum; assembly: GCA_029931835.1. Taxonomy (NCBI): domain Eukaryota; kingdom Metazoa; phylum Chordata; class Actinopteri; order Perciformes; family Percidae; genus Etheostoma; species Etheostoma nigrum. The sequence goes on from CM057238.1 coordinate 610,042, forward strand.
AAGGGGTCTGAATACTTTCCGTACCCACTGTACCATGAAGTAGAGTAACCCGGCTCCTTTACACTTTGACCAAAAGTCAAACTTTGGAACCTTTCCTTTGTGTTGTGTGTGTGACGCTGTCTGAGCCTGCTGTTAGTACCTGTAGTGTTGCAGCTGTGCCGGATTTCTTGGTGAAGATCTTCTTTCGACAGCAGCAGCAGATCCCAGCGGGGATGCCCAGCAGTAAGAGCAGAGCCATGAGAGGGTTTCCCCCGGTGTGCTCATGGTGGTCTACGGAGGAGGGGGAAGAGGGGGGCGGAGATGTTTAGCCTGACTCTGTGTGTGTGTCTTTAGTAAAAGCAATTTCAATCATTTCCCAGGTTTAAGCCTATTGACAACAAACCCAAATCACAAATTCAATACAGGGGAGGGGAGGGGCTGCTCCTCACAAAACACATTCAGTTTTTTTGACATACTGTACGTTTTAGCCGCCACAGGAGAGAAATACCTCGCATGCTCGCTGGACAATACTGGTGACTTTTATAACAGAAAGTCGGCAGATTTGTCGCTAGTTGCTTTTGTGAAAAAAAGTTGCGAAGACGATCTGAAAAGTTGCTAAATCTAATCTGTTGCTAAGTTGGCAACACTGTTTTCATGGAGACAGACACTGTGTGCACGGAGGGGAGGGGCTGTGTTTGTGTGTGTGTGTGTGTGTGTGTGTGTAGAGGGACAGAGAAACGGAGGAGAGCAGAGAAAGGAAATGCAACTGAACGAATGCATGTTTTAAATAGAGTTAAAACATTTTTTATAACAAAACGCAATGTATGGCGGCCGGTGTTGATTGTGTGGCGCACCGCCACAAATGGGTTTGTGTGTGGGAAATACTGCTGCACTAACGCTACTTAGCAGAGCCCGTCTATGGAGAGCTTGTTCACTCCCTATTAAGCTGAATTTGGTTGCAGTTCCAGAGTTCCACTGGGGGGCAATCGCAGTCAAGTGCAAAATGAATGAGAGTCTATGGAGCTAGACGGCAAAATGTGTCTCTTTCACCTGATTTCCGTTGATAAATCTCAGATTTGATTGTAGTTTTTGAATTTTTTCAACATGGATTACAGGTCGAAAGTTGAATGAACGAGTACTTCTGTCCTTTAGATTTCTTACAGGTTGAGTCATTGCTGCCCCTGACGCGCTAGCATTCTGCTAATGAATGCTGATTGGTCAGTGAAGGTCCTGGTTGACAGCATCCGAAGCGGAGCCAGAATTCAGAGTGAATATTTTGGCGTGGTCTTTAAAACATTAACAGACCTTTTTCTAGCGCGTGTATTGACAGGGAGAATCTAACCTGTCAGCTGTGTGGTCGATGCCGTATGATGTGTATGACGTCACTGACACAAGGGTTTTAGAACAAAAAAGCCACTTTAAGAAAATCTAACCCCCAGCAGGGTGTATTTTCTTAGCCTCCACTTTTGAAGGCAACATTCAAATTACTAGACAAAAGAGAAAAGTGGATTTTGAGGGGTATAGCTCCATAGACCACCATTCATTCTGCACTGGTCCATGAGCGTCCTCTACTGGACCCAAGGTGAAACTGCAACCAGTTCAGAAGCCCAAAGTACCAAGAGAGTGGAACTTCTTCTCCCTTATTAGAAAGCGCCAGTATTGGAAAAAAACCCACAAACAATAGCCAACACTAAGGGGGACCCACCTGTCAGGTCCATCCTGGTAATAGACACCACCCGGTTCCTGCGGTCTCTTAGAGTGTAACGGCCCACATCGCTGGTGTTAACATTCCTGATCTGGATGTTCATGGAGTGGGTCTTAACCCGGTCCCAATAATCCGGAAGGTCCTGGGACACCGGAGCACCATCACGCACCTGAGGGAGACAAAGTCCTGTCAGTTCACTCTGGAACCGCAGGAAAATCTCCAAATCCTCCACGTGATTACATTTTCTATTCTAAGGTCACGGTTCCATTCGTTTCTCGATTTATTTTTTTAAAGCACAGGTTGCTATGCCATTTTTACACTAGACTTTTATGCAATATAATATCTGACATTTGTTCGCAATGTATTACACTACATTGTCAAATTTACATTAACAACTAGGGGTGTGCAAAAAAATGGATTTGTACTGAAATCGCAAATCAAGCTCTACCGATTCAAAATTGATTCATAGAATTACAAAAATCAACTCATATTTTTTATTTTTTCTACTGTAAATCACATGATAGATACTTTATTGATCCCCAAGGGGAAATCATGTTGGCCTCAGGTTTTGCTATACCAATGTTCTTTTTATTCTTAAAATAACAGGATTGATTCCACACAACGCTCTTTAGCAAGTACAAATCTCCACTTTCATTCATTTTGGGGCGTCTTATTCAATTTCATAGCATTTGAAAATTAAATTAAGGTGGTTTTGAAATAGTATTGAGTAAAAATTGGCATATTCTAGTCTGAGATTATCCATCAACATCCATTCCTTTAATTTTAGTCTAAATAATTCCTAATTTCTGCTTTTCTATCTCAAACATTAGGTATAATTTCCTATAAATGAGGTTTATTGACCATACATTCCTAAAATAGCAGTAAGTGTAAAACTAAAGTTAATAAGTTAGTGTTACATTGAATATGAATATATATACAATATACAGTGAGGAAAATAAGTATTTGAACAATGCACCTACGATGACAATTTCAGACCCCTCCATGATTTCTAAGTGGGAGAACTTGCAAAATAGCAGGGTGTTCAAATACTTATTTTCTCACTGTATATACATACATACATACCTGGGAAAAGTAACAACATTTACACATTGTGAATCGTTTTTTTGAATGGAGAATCAACATTAAATTGAATCAGGAGCCTAAAACTCGGAATCGAATCGTGACATTTTCTGACTCGTACACCACAACATTAATAATAATAATAATAATAATTTGTCAATACATTAAAAAGAAAAAAAAAAGTTTGCCGACAATGCTGAGGGCAGATGCTTCGGAGCACAGTGGTGTGTGGTGTTTTAAGCCCCCAATGTCGACTTCCAGGCAGTGCTGCCTGGAAGACACTAGGATTAGGCAATGGTGGTTATTATTATTATTATTATTATTATTATTATTATTAATAGCAAAGGACGAATATACAGTTCATTTCACTCAGGTGAAATGAACTGTGGCGCTGAAGCTTCTAGTAATGAACCCATTTTCAAACCAATTCCTCTGAGTGCTTCAGTGCTTCACCAAAGCTTCATTTTCCCTTCAATAGGTTCAGGTTCTGTCTTGTCAGTCTCCTGCATTTGCAGTTGCCATGCTAACTTGTAACTGGCTGTAGCTAAGGGACTGTTAGCTATTTATTTAAGGGGTTAACGGTTTTGGGGTCTTGAGTCATAAAAGACTTCACCCGCCAGTAATATATTTCTATGACCCTCCAAAATGTTTGGGAAAAAAGGGCTGACCCTCCCCAACCACGCCTTCTGTCCTGGGTCGTGCTTGCAAAAAAGACAGAGCTACATGGAAAAATATGCCCCAACAAAAGTTGGATAACCCTTCCCGTAGACAAAAAAAAAAAATTGCATGACACTCCCCTCAACCAAAAATAAAAAGACATGACCGTCCCCTGTTGTCCTCCGGTGGTCCATCCCATGAATACCTTTTTTTTATTCGAAATTCGAGATTGTGACAACCTCATCCATGAGGGGTCCAACCTCACACTACATCCACCTGAAAAGCTTCCAAAAAGGTATTTATGTATGGGGAAATTATTATTCCTTAAGGTCAGTTAACAACTATGTGACTTTCTGCATATCAACAGCTTATTTGAGGATTTTCAGTCAGGAGTTAATCATAGCACAGAGACAGCACTGGTGAAAATTACTAATGACCTCCTAATTGCATCAGACAAAGGACTTATCTCTGTACTGGTGTTATTAGATCTTAGTGCTGCATTTGATACCATTGACCATCATATTTTATTACAGAGATTGGAACATTTAATTGGCATTAAAGGGACTGCTCTAAGCTGGTTTAAGTCTTATTTATCAGATCGATCTCAGTTTGTTCATGTTAACGATGAATCCTCTGTGCACGCCAAAGTTAGTCATGGAGTCCCACAAGGATTTGTGCTCGGTCCAATCCTGTTCACTTTATACAGTGGGTACGGAAAGTATTCAGACCCCTTTAAATTTTTCACTCTTTGTTTCATTGCAGCCATTTTCCAAAAATCAAAAAAGTTCCTTTTATTTCTCAGTAATGTACACTCAGCACCCCATCTTGGACAGAAAAAAACAGAAATGTAGAAATTTTTGCAAATTTATTAAAAAACAAAAACTGAAATATCACATGGTCATAAGTATTCAGACCCTTTGCCGTGACCCTCATATGTAACTCAGGTGCTGTCTATTTCTTCTGATCATCCTTGAGATGGTTCTACACCTTCATTGGAGTCCAGCTGTGTTTGATTATACTGATTGGACTTGATTAGGAAAGCCACACACCTGTCTATATAAGACCTTACAGCTCACAGTGCATGTCAGAGCAAATGACAATCATGAGGTCAAAGGAACTGCCTGAGGAGCTCAGAGACAGAATTGTGGCAAGGCACAGATCTGGTCAAGGTTACAAAAAAATTTCTGCTGCACTTAAGGTTCCTAAGAGCACAGTGGCCTCCATAATCCTCAAATGGAAGACGTTTGGGACGACCAGAACCCTTCCTAGAGCTGGCCGTCCGGCCAAACTGAGCTATCGGGGGAGAAGAGCCTTGGTGAGAGAGGCAAAGAAGAACCCAATGGTCACTGTGGCTAAGCTCCAGAGATGCAGTCGGGAGATGGGAGAAAGTTGTAGTAAGTCAACCATCACTGCAGCAATCCACCAGTCGGGGCTTTATGGCAGAGTGGCCCGAAGGAAGCCTCTCCTCAGTGCAAGACACATGAAAGCCCGCATGGAGTTTGCTAAAAAACACCTGAAGGACTCCAAGATGGTGATAAATAAAATCCTCTGGTCTGATGAGACCAAGATAGAACTTTTTGGCCTTAATTCTAAGCGGTATGTGTGGAGAAAACCAGGCACTGCTCATCACCTGTCCAATACAGTCCCAACAGTGAAGCATGGTGGTGGCAGCATCATGCTGTGGGGGTGTTTTTCAGCTGCAGGGACAGGACGACTGGTTGCAATCGAGGGAAAGATGAATGCGGCCAAGTACAGGGATATCCTGGACGAAAACCTTTTCCAGAGTGCTCTGGACCTCAGACTGGGCCGAAGGTTTACCTTCCAACAAGACAATGACCCTAAGCACACCGCTAAAATAACGAAGGAGTGGCTTCACAACAACTCCGTGGCTGTTCTTGAATGGCCCAGCCAGAGCCCTGACTTAAACCCAATTGAGCATCTCTGGAGAGACCTGAAAATGACTGTCCACCAACGTTTACCATCCAACCTGACAGAACTGGAGAGGATCTGCAAGGAGGAATGGCAGAGGATACCCAAATCCAGATGTGAAAAACTTGTTGCATCTTTCCCAAAACGACTCATGGCTGTATTAGATCAAAAGGGTGCTTCTACTAAATACTGAACAAAGGGTCTGAATACTTATGACCATGTGATATTTCAGTTTTTGTTTTTTAATAAATTTGCAAAAATTTCTACATTTCTGTTTTTTTCTGTCCAAGATGGGGTGCTGAGTGTACATTACTGAGAAATAAAATGAACTTTTTTGATTTTTGGAAAATGCCTGCAATGAAACAAAGAGTGAAAAATTTAAAGGGGTCTGAATACTTTCCGTACCCACTGTATATGCTTCCATTAGGCAATATTATCAGGAAACACTCCATAAACTTTCATTGTTATGCAGATGATACTCAATTATATCTATCGATCAAGCTGGATGAAACTAATCAGTTAGCTAAACTTCAAATGTGCCTTCAGGATATTAAAACCTGGATGAGCTGTAATTTTCTAATGTTAAACTCAGATAAAACTGAAGTTATTGCTCTGGGACCCAAGCACCTCCGTGACGCATTATCCAAAGAGATAGTTACTCTGGATGGCATCACCCTGGCCTCCAGCACGACTGTGCGGAATCTTGGAGTTATCTTTGATCAAGACATGTCCTTTAATTCCCACATAAAGCAAATTTCAAAGATTGCCTTTTTTCACCTACGTAATATTGCAAAAATCAGGAACATCCTGTCTAAAAATGATGCAGAAAAACTAGTCCATGCATTTGTTACTTCTAGGCTGGATTACTGCAATTCTTTATTATCAGGCTGCTCGAAAAAGTCCATAAAGACTCTTCAGCTGATCCAGAATGCTGCAGCACGTGTTCTGACAGGAACCAGGAAAAAAGATCACATCTCTCCTGTTTTAGCTTCTCTGCATTGGCTTCCTGTAAAATCCAGAATAGAATTTAAAATCCTTCTTCTCACCTACAAAGCTCTTCATGGTCAGGCACCATCTTATCTTAAAGAGCTCATAGTACCTTACTGCCCTACAAGAGCACTACGCTCCCAGAATGCAGGGTTACTTGTGGTTCCTAGAGTCTCTAAAAGTAGAACGGGAGCCAGAGCGTTCAGCTATCAGGCTCCTCTCCTGTGGAACCAGGTTCCAGTTTTGGGTTCGGAAGGCAGACACCATCCCCAAGAGTAGGCTTAAGACTTTCCTCTTTGATAAAGCTTATAGTTAGGGCATAGAATTGAATATTGTTAGGGAGTGAGGAGTTGCAGCGTCCGCCTAACCCGGCCCACCTGCTTCTCGTTATAGTTGTCAGATCTATCTATCATATAATCAATAATATAATAAAACTAGAGGGAGGCAGGGCGATACAGCCCGATCCGGTCGGGGAGAGTTCTAGCCTGACCAGGCTCCTCTCTTTACCCTGTCTCTCTTAGTTATGCTTTGATAAAGCTTATAGTTAGGGCATAGAATTGAATATTGTTAGGGCGTGAGGAGTCGCAGTGTCCGCCTAACCTGGCCCACCTGCTTCTCGTCATAGTTGTCAGATCTATCTATCATATAATCTATAATATAATAAAACTAGAGGGAGGCAGGGCGATACAGCCCGATCCGGTTGGGGAGAGTTCTAGCCTGACCAGGCTCCTCTCTGTACCCTGTCTCTCCTAGTTAGGCTGTAATAGTTTTAGACAGCTGGGGGACTTCCTTCGACACACTGAGCTCCTCTCTCCTCTATCTTTCTATCTTCCCATTTTGTGTGCATCCATGTCCCAGAAATGCTTGTTACTAATAGAGGATGGATACCCGACCCGAGCCCGACGGGACCCGACGGTCCGGGCCGGGTTCGGACAGATTTTTAGAAAGGATGCTCGGGTTAGGGTCGGGCTCGGTCACATCAGCGCAATAAGGCATTGAACATTTTGAATTTAAAACAGCTTATTATGTAGGTAACCAATGGGCCTGTTTCACCTGATGCAAATGTTCGTTTTTGGATTAAGATAAATGTCAAATATTACCCTAACATCCGTCTTCCTGTGTGCGGAAATTTGTTAAAATAGCTGTGACAACGAAAGACGTGCATTGATGCGCTCATCTGTTGACATTTCCGAATGCCTTCCTACAATTGCTTAATAAAAGCGGCTTTCCACACAAACAAACGTACATGTGTCATTAGTATGAGAAACAAATGTGATTTTAACTGTCGGGCTCGGGTCGGGCTCGGACAGAAATATCTTAATGCCTGTCGGGCTCGGGTCGGGTTTGGTTACTGCTCTGTTGGACGCGGGCCGGGCTCGGACAGAAAAATCCGGCCCGATCCGCACTCTAGTTACTAACCTAGCTCTGGGGAGTCATTCCCCGGAGTCCTTATGTTCTTTTTCTCCCAGCATGTTTCCTTGGATTAGGGAGGCTCCAAAATCATGGTAGCAGCTGTCGCCATGGTCCCGCTACACGTTCTGTTGTGCCCTGCTACATCCTGCTACGCTCTGCTGTGCCCTGCTACATCCTGCTACATTCTGCTACGCTCTGCCACATCCTGATGTGCCTTGTAATGCCGCACAGTGCCCTGCTATGCCATGAACTACTACAAAGAACTACTACAAACTACTATTTTTTGTGACTGTTATTGCCACTCTTCATTGTATCCCCAACCGGTCGTCAGACACCACCTACCAAGAGCCTGGGTCTGTCCGAGGTTTCTGCCTAAAAGGAAGTTTTTCCTCGCCACTGTTGCACTGTTGCTTGCTCTGGAGGAAACTACTAGAACTGTTGGGTCCTTGTAAATTCTGGAGTGTGGTCTAGACCTGTTCTATCTGTAAAGTGTCTCGAGATAACTCTTGTTATGAATTTATACTATAAATAAAATTGAAAATTGAAAATTAACGCACCACGTACAATCACAATGGATAAATCAGCATAATTACTTATTTAACAACTGCATTTTACCTACCTCTGCACCTTTAACAATCCATCCATCCCCCTCCCTGTTCGTTTTTATACACCCATCCACCCATCCGTCCACCCATCCCCCCTCCTCACCAGCGTGACATTGGCAGCCTCCCCAGAGAAGGAGAGCACAGCGTTGGCCAGGTTGATGCCCTCCAGCGAGATGTCCAGACTCTCTCCCGCTACACACTTCACATAGTTGTGTCTGGCTGGAAGACAGAGCACGACAGTTAGATTTGTCCCTCTGTCCTGAGGGTTAATAAGCTTCTACAAGCACATAGATTCTTTTTTTCAGGGAGATTATTATCACAGAGAAAAATTCACTTTGAGGAAATGGAAATCTACTGTGCTGTCACATTTTTGGGCTGCACATGGTGTAAAGCTATAGTCATTTCTGTACCTACTTTTATAAACTCTACAAAATTCAAGTTTTATGGTAGTCTGCTTTATTAGCTTGCAACTTAACTATCTTCGTCGAACTTCTGCTATAAGCTAAATGGCTAATTTAATTTATGATCATTAATAAAGTTCCTTTGCAAAATAAATTTGAGGAAACTACTGTGCGTTTCATGTCAGCAGCACAGAAGGTAACAGTTCAAAATGCAAGCACAGGCCTAATGAAGACGAGTGCTATGGGAAACCCTGCTACGCTAGCTCAAGCTTCTTTGTGCTATATTCTAGGGGGTTAGCACTCACCTGTCATTAGCATTGACTCGCATTCATTTTGACATCACTTGGACAGTGAATAACTCTACATCTGAAGCATTTAAAGACTCATTTATTTAACGGTCTATGGCTTTATCACTATAGCTAGCTGACCTTCTGGTTACTATTAACACCTCTAAGCATAAAGATATTCCCTCACCTATCTAAGCATGCACAGAGGTTTGGTTTTCTTTACCCGCTTTTCCATCCAAATACAAGAAATGAATGAAACGTCCTTTTGGGTGCTCATACCACTGAAGTAATATATCTAAAAAGTACAGGTGATTGTGTTATTATTCATTTTGGCAGTGATAACAGTTTGACATTTTGTGCGAACATTGTTTCCTGCATCACATCTGATCCATGTGTCTGAGGACGTGGGTATTATGTGCTTCGTTGTTTATTATAGTGACATTCAAGTCTCTGAGCTAGAGTCTATGTTATAATACCCAATGGCTGACATCACTGAGTCATTGAGACTCATTCATGGCACTTTTGGTCACAGCGGCTGGTGTTTAGAAAATGTTCACGCTTCTGTTGATAAGGGGCCACGGCGAAATCTACGGACAAATTTAAGGAATGTCCGCTCGCCTGAATCAAGTGGAGGATTTCCAGTGAGTGGCAAGGCGTCTGACCCGGATATCTCCTGTTGGGCGCTACATGTGTGAAAGGAGTCCGGAGTTCATATGAGAAAAACTGCTCTACACTCAATTAAAGCTATGTTCTCAAAGTTCTTAGCAGTCATGGCTAATACAAGCCTTGGCTAACTCACTTGTGACGGCCACTTTGACAGTGGAAATCTCTTTGTTCCAATAGTCTTTCTGGATGTATGTCCCCTGGTCCTCATAGGTCACCTGAGACAAACATACACACCACATTAAAACACTCCCTTCCAACCACTGGCACACGATGAGCAGGTGTTTCTTTCCACCGCTGAACGGGTCTGGACACGTGCAGCTGTTTCACTTACCAGCTCCCAAGCACAACTACTGCCTTACGATAGGATAAGATTAGAACTATTAGTTAAGTCTCTAGAAGAAGTTATAGAGTGTACAGGTAAATGGGGAAGTCAAAAATGTAATAAGAAGAAGAAGAAGAAGAAGAAGAAGAAGAAGAAGAGGTAAATACAACTAAAATGAGAGGAAAAGTAAAAGTAGAAACTATACAACAGCAATTAAAGACAAAGGTAAAGTGACAACAATTAATTCATTGTATTAACAAAGTTTTGACTTTAGATTCATCAGTTTAATTAATTCAGACTTTGGTTACCTTGTCAATGTACCAGCGTCGGTCGGTGCCGGTGCCAGACACTCTGCCTTTGGACGTACTGCGGAGGACACAACAACAATCACATGGACAGAAGGAACAGTGGAAGCATCGGGCAGAACACGGCCGTCCCTACAGTCTCTGACCTCAATCTACCCCTCTCCCAGTAGCGGAAGGTCTTTCCGGGCTCATCCGCGGGGATAAAGTCCAGCGTCTCCACACCCTTGGGCAGGTAGATCTTCAGCTGGCGACCATGGGCCAAACGCTCATGGAGGTCTACGACAGTATAGGGCTCTGAAGCACAGCGGAGAGAAAAGGAATACAAACATAATTTTTTCAAATATTTGGGGCAAAATAAAGAAAACATCCTGTTCAAGTGTGGTTGCATGCATTGAGTTTATGCTTCGTAATTAAGATGCAAAACTGGCAATGTGCAACGTAATCTTTTCAAATGGCTAAGAGAACTTAAAGCAACAATGTATTTGACAATTCTGGTTGAAGTCTTTTTCAATTCTCCCACTGCGGGGGGGCAGCTGGATTCTCTATATCATATCACATCATATCAAGACCCATCCTGTCAGGCTTCAAGGTATGTGTTTGTGTGTGAACAGCCGCGCAGTGAAGCGCATGCTCCGGCATGGAGGGAAAAGGAGCGCTACCCATCTGTAAGAGTTTCCCTTTAACGTCATTGGGTTTTCCCTTTCCACTGTGATCTGTGCGCTTTAGCGTCTCCCTTGTTGTCTTTTGAACCTGTTTTTGCTGCTGAGTCAGTTTGACATCCTGGATGTCCTTCTACTTCTACCAATCAAACTGGCTACACCGGCTTGGCTGGCGTTCAGCGGTGAGCGTGTCGCGTTGCCAGTGGTTACTGGTAGCGTTTCGCTTCGGCAGCTCGACGCAGTTTATTTTGTCCTATTCTGCACAACAGCGGCCATTCAACATTTGAACCTACACTAGTGCACTCAAGCATTCTCTCCTAATCCTACACTTGTTTACACGCTCTAGCTCCTTTAGCTACTTTAGTAGCTCATACAGTGTATTGTGCACGCAACTGTGTGCACTGAACTGCGAGCAACATTAAAGCGCCCATATTCTGCTCATTTTCAGTAATTGTATTTTGAGGTTGTACCAGAATAGGTTTCCATGGTTTCATTCTCAAAAAACACCATATTTTTGTTGTACTGCACATTGCTGCAGATCCTGTTTTCACTTTGTGTTTGGGTCTCTGTTTTAGCTCCAGAGTGAGACATCTCACTTCTATCCTATCTTTGTTGGGAGTCCCACATGCTCAGTAGCTCGGTAAGATCCCATCAGCTAGATAACTCTTTCTCCAGCTTTGGTCAGTCCAAGGCAGGATTAGCTGGGAGACTTCTTCTAGACCAGGGACAGGAAGTAGTTCTTTTGGAGATTATGGTCAATTAGTGGCCTTTGTAGCAATGTTTTCCATTGAGAATGAGCTAGCATGCTACAGTTAGCCACCTCGTCTCTAGTGACGTAGAAAGCCGTGCAGATGTTGAACAGTTCACACGGAGACTGACGACAGAGGACATTCAGAAACCGGATCTCACTCAAAACACCATGGATGGTTTGTATGTGTGTGGAAGCACCAGAGACACAAAATAACCCCAAACACCCCAAATCCCAGAAAAAGAGATTTCATAATATGTCCACTTTAAGAATACACCAACTGGTCTGTGTTAGGGACGTAACGGTTACCAGTGTAACGGTAAACCACGATAACAATTACCGTTTTCATTTAAAATATCCTTATTATCACGATGTGGAAAGCGTGTGTTTAATCCATTAAGTATCTACTTAATGGTGTTTCTTTATGTCTCAGCTTGACTGTTTGGATCTGGATCCTTTTAACCTGCACGACTAGAAATGTTCCCGACAGATACGCTGTTTACATGCTGAACCCTTGCTCCTCTGATGTTAAAAGTTGCACTTTGGTAAGGTTTTGCCTATTTCAGCTTGTGTAGACTGATGAGTATTTATCAAGAATCTCATTGTGTAAATATTTAGTGAAAGCACCAATATTCAAACCTAAAGTATCGATATTAAGGCGTTTGGTCCAAAACATCGTGACATTGGATTTTGTCCACATCGCTGAGCTCTATATTGAACACACTTTTAAATCTAGCGCGACAAAACCAAAAACCACGATAATATTGGTCACTATAACTGTGAGGTTACATTTCCATACCGTTCCATCCCTAGTCTGTGTGAAGGGTGGAGTACGTACGTGTTTTATCTGATAAAATGGCTGGCACTATGCTATAAAATGATAAAACATTAACATGGATTCATGTGGCCGGAGATACTCCATCATGCTAGGTGAGGACGTTCTTGAGAAAGAGGAATCGATTTTTAAAGACAGAAAACACACATTTTCATGATACCGTTTTGAGAGTTTCTGTTTGTGGCTCTTGTTTCCTGTCCCCTGCATCCTCTGAAAGCAGCTGACAGTAGATTGACATATCCCAGCTCCAAAGAAACTGAGGAAACAACAGCAATCCCAAAGCAAAAAGCTCTCCGTCTCGCCTGTGACTCACACAATCCTGCGCCGTGTGAGCTGGTGTAGACGATTACAGCACACATTCCACGGCACATACAGCACGCTCCGCCAATACGCGTTCAACGCATTAAACCCCATCTTCAACTATTGCTCAATAGCCTGTGTATTCAATGTTGTTTTCAAAATCCAAAACATCATCACAGTTCTAGCACATATATCAATACAGATGACATCAATAACACTCACTCAGTTCAACAGCCACCCAGGGTTCAAAGAAGGGAAAAGTCCATTAAATCATAGAGGAAGGGATTATGGACTGTGTATAGAATGCAAATGAAATTTGGTTTCATTCTGATAGTGTAACCACCAATCTGGAAGCTTCTTGTCCAGCTGGCTGAGGGTGACCTTTGACCTCCCCGTGTACCTACATTAAATCTAGACCCCATCTGGTCCCATGTGTCCCCTTTCAGAGACTCACCCACAGGGAGGGCAGCAGCCAGCAGCAGCACAACGTTCCACATCATCTGCAGGGACACACGCACATTATTATTATTTATTATCACTTCATTATTATATACACATATCACAGCATTAAATTGTTTGCTCTGTAAAATCATGTGAACAAAGCCGATTCAGGAGAACTTTGAATGTTTCATCCCTAGATGTATTCACAAATAAAAGAGTTATGAGCTATTCACAAAAAGGAACTTGCTTATAATAATATTAACAATAATAGTTGCCTATAGCCTCGGCCCTGAGTCCCAAGGAGTCCAAATCATAACGCGATGAGTCCCTAATACTGTATCTGAAGTCTCTTTATATAGACCTTAGTGGTCCCCTAATACTGTATCTGAAGTCTCTTTATATAGACCTTAGTGGTCCCTAATACTGTATCTGAAGTCTCTTTTATATAGACCTTAGTGGTCCCCTAATACTGTATCTGAAGTCTCTTTATATAGACCTTAGTGGTCTCCTAATACTGTATCTGAAGTCTCTTTTATATAGACCTTAGTGGTCCCCTAATACTGTATCTGAAGTCTCTTTTATATAGACCTTAGTGGTCCCTAATACTGTATCTGAAGTCTCTTTATATAGACCTTAGTGGTCCCTAATACTGTATCTGAAGTCTCTTTTATATAGACCTTAGTGGTCCCTAATACTGGATCTGAAGTCTCTTTTATATAGACCTTAGTGGTCCCTAATACTGTATCTGAAGTCTATTTATATAGACCTTAGTGGTCCCTAATACTGTATCTGAAGTCTCTTTTATATAGACCTTAGTGGTCCCTAATACTGTATCTGAAGTCTCTTTTATATAGACCTTAGTGGTCCCTAATACTGTATCTGAAGTCTCTTTTATATAGACCTTAGTGGTCCCCTAATACTGTATCTGAAGTCTCTTTTATATAGACCTTAGTGGTCCCCTAATACTGTATCTGAAGTCTCTTTTATATAGACCTTAGTGGTCCCTAATACTGTATCTGAAGTCTCTTTTATATAGACCTTAGTGGTCCCCTAATACTGTATCTGAAGTCTCTTTTATATAGACCTTAGTGGTCCCTAATACTGTATCTGAAGTCTCTTTTATATAGACCTTAGTGCTCCCCTAATACTGTATCTGAAGTCTCTTTTATATAGACCTTAGTGGTCCCTAATACTGTATCTGAAGTCTCTTTATATAGACCTTAGTGGTCCCCTAATACTGTATCTGAAGTCTCTTTTATATAGACCTTAGTGGTCCCTAATACTGTATCTGAAGTCTCTTTTATATAGACCTTAGTGGTCCCCTAATACTGTATCTGAAGTCTCTTTTATATAGACCTTAGTGGTCCCCTAATACTGTATCTGAAGTCTCTTTTATATAGACCTTAGTGGTCCCCTAATACTGTATCTGAAGTCTCTTTTATATAGACCTTAGTGCTCCCCTAATACTGTATCTGAAGTCTCTTTTATATAGACCTTAGTGGTCCCTAATACTGTATCTGAAGTCTCTTTTATATAGACCTTAGTGGTCCCCTAATACTGTATCTGAAGTCTCTTTATATAGACCTTAGTGGTCCCCTAAGACTGTATCTGAAGTCTCTTTTATATAGACCTTAGTGGTCCCTAATACTTTATCTGAAGTCTCTTTTATGTAGACCTTAGTGGTCCCCTAATACTGTATCTGAAGTCTCTTTATATAGACCTTAGTGGTCCCCTAAGACTGTATCTGAAGTCTCTTTTATATAGACCTTAGTGGTCCCCTAATACTGTATCTGAAGTCTCTTTATATAGACCTTAGTGGTCCCCTAATACTGTATCTGAAGTCTCTTTTATATAGACCTTAGTGGTCCCCTAATACTGTATCTGAAGTCTCTTTTATATAGACCTTAGTGCTCCCCTAATACTGTATCTGAAGTCTCTTTTATATAGACCTTAGTGGTCCCTAATACTGTATCTGAAGTCTCTTTTATATAGACCTTAGTGCTCCCCTAATACTGCATCTGAAGTCTCTTTTATATAGACCTCAGTGGTCCCCTAATACTGTATCTGAAGTCTCTTTTATATAGACCTTAGTGGTCCCTAATACTGTATCTGAAGTCTCTTTTATATAGACCTTAGTGCTCCCCTAATACTGCATCTGAAGTCTCTTTTATATAGACCTTAGTGGTCCCCTAATACTGTATCTGAAGTCTCTTTTATATAGACCTTAGTGGTCCCTAATACTGTATCTGAAGTCTCTTTATATAGACCTTAGTGGTCCCTAATACTGTATCTGAAGTCTCTTTATATAGACCTTAGTGGTCCCCTAATACTGTATCTGAAGTCTCTTTTATATAGACCTTAGTGGTCCCTAATACTGTATCTGAAGTCTCTTTTAAAAAGCCATGTTCGAAAGCCATGATGTCTCTCTCTCATGGGGGGGGGGGGGGCAAATTCTCTGGGTGGGCAAAGCAGAGAAAGGGGAGGTAATCTTGCCCCTTATGACCTCATAAGGAGCAAGATCCCAGATCGGCCCATCTGAGCTTTCATTTTCTCAAAGGCAGAGCAGGATACCCAGGGCTCGGTTTACACCTATCTCCATTTCTAGCCACTGGGGGACCATACGCAGGCTGGGGGAACTCATATTAATGTTTAAAAAAAACTGATATAGTGACATTTTCATGCAAAGGGACCTTTAAAAGACCTCTACACTAACACAACCAGCCTTTTTAACAATGCATTCTGATATCACAGTTCTGTTTTTTGCAATGTAAATATGATCTGAACTCAAACTGATGAACCAGCTACCAACCACTCACTATAATCTACTTAAACACTATGGTTTATCTTACTGGAGCCAATAGCACACTTATCAGTAGTGATGTAACGAGCTGTGTGTGTGCAGTCAGGCTGCAGCTGTCTCTGCTGCCTTTCTATTTTAAAGGAGGCCTGCCTCTTAAATTAGCGCCTATCGTATTCCTAAACTATGCATTACTTCTGTCTGACTGACTGTGACACTTTAATGGGGCTCCAACTCATTGGGTGTTAGAAATCAACCTCTCCTCAGCTTAAAAAAAGGGTCGGTGTATGCCGGCATATGCCATCAAGCGCTGCCGTAGAGAGTGGCATGTGCCCCAAGGGATCGGCATATGCCTATAAGTACCACAGTGGTCGACCATCAGCCACTCTTCAATCTCGGCGTTGCTCCTTCCTGACAGTACCTGAAAGCCTCACAGGGAGAGGGACCTGGCGGTATGTGTGATTAACAAGAAGATACCGTGGTAAAGTTGGTTTTATATTGGACGTTGGCTATTCAACACATTCAAAAATAAGTTGAAAGTTGAACAAATGCTATAAATCTATTACTTAACCTATTCTTGACACATAAAAATATAAAAAATAAGAACAAAATAAGCTTTTGCAATGTGTAAGAGAGATAGCTGAGTTCAACAAAAGTGATTTGACATGGATTGGTTACAAGCTGCAGCATCGATTTTTCGACTGTGTCGACTGGCCAACGTCCAATATAAAACCAACTTCACTCTTCCTCCACAAGATGAAAACAAAGGATGGAGGCTTTCAGCAGCCTGCGGTCCCGCCTCTTACTGTTCCAGCTTAAATGTCACACTAATGGAAAGGTGTGGCTCGGCCATGCTCCGTTTACTGCTCAAACTGTTAATGGAGGGCTCGGAGACAGGGTGTGGCAGAAAAACACTGCCACTGCCAAGTCACACGACCCCCCCCCCTCATTAGCGAACCGTGTCAAGTTCTCCCACCGAGCGCGCGCTGACGTGGGGGGAGAAAAAGCTTCACGTGCCTTTAAAACGAGCTCACTCACTCCGAAAGTTTGGAGCCATGTTGTTTTAATGAGAAGCAGAGGGGCAGACACACAGACACACAGGAAGGCAGGCCGGCGTCTCATTAGGACCCTCTCACACTACACCTCCACATGTGGAAATATACTCAGGATGTAGTTGTTTACGATATATTTCAGAAATATTCCATAGTGGAGCAGCTAAGTCTCTTGACTCTCTCTTTTTTGCCAAACTAGTCCCAATGCCCCCCCTAACAGAGCGGGAGTTTGGAGTGAATGGCATTTGTCTGAATATGAGTTACGCCATAATTGTATAGTGGAACACGAATTCAGTGTGTTGCAGTCGCCCCCACCCTACTCCATAATGGGACTAGAGCCTGGAGTCCGTCTCTTACCTTCCAATGGCGGTCTTTCTGCTCATGCCAGGCCGCGGTATTGGCTCAGAATCCGGGGCTCCCTGCTGCAGCTGCCGGTCAGTCGGAGTGGAGAGGGGATGGCTGGGGAGCGGCCAAGACGTGCTGCCTTCAGGTACTGTCGGAAAAAATCAACAACAACATGGCCCTTTTGCAACAAGAATTCCTGAGAATACGGGTATTATATCACGGTGTAGTCTGCCTGTTACAAACATCTTGATCAGGGACATTAGTGAGGTCCAGATTATACTATATTGCTTGTGTTGGTTATTTACTGCATTTCTTGGCTAAATTCATACCTAATAACAAAAACAAGCCATGCACGCCACACTAACTCATGATCTACTACCTTTACTCCAGTATTTTCATGTTTTGCTACTTGAAACATCTACTCCACTAGCCTACATGTCCAGAAACAGTGTACTTTTGATCCACTACCTTTATTCGACACAACTTACTTTTTACATAAGACAACATCTGATATGCTTAAAGACCGAGAGGCTCGCCCACGATCAAAAAATCACCTCTGATTCATAGTTTAATAACTTTTAAACAATACAACGCAGTGACTCACCAAAAGTTGCTCCGGAAACCTGACGAATTAGCCTTTACGGCGGTCTTTTCCGTGTCCTTTTAGCCTCTACAGGTGATTTTCTATCCAGCCTGGAACTTCCAGCCTCTTTAGGGGTTGTTGGGCTTTAAATCCATACCTTTAGATCCCAGATTTATCCACTTTATGTCCATAATTCATCGCGTTTTCGCTCGATTCTGCCGCTACCTCGCTGCTCCGTCTGTCCTTTGTGTTTACAGGAAGTACAGGCCCCAGTATGCCCATATATGGGAGATATCAGCCAAAGAGTATGGAGGCTGAAAGATTCCAACCCTCCCAACACTTCCTACTCTGCCAACACTTCCTGTCAACGTGTCTAGCATGCAATCAAAGGTGCTATAGCGGAACAAGATAGATATCTACCGTTTTATAGAGGAAATGGCCTCATTGGTTTGAGATATGGCATATATTTGCATTATATATTATATATTTGGGCCTTTTTTGAAGAAATGTAAATAGTATGTGCTTTATATGAGTTATAATGTTTATTATGTTTATTTTTGCATATAGAAGAACTGTTTTAGACACACAAATGCTTGTGTAGCATTGTTGTGGGTGTAATATCAATAAATATGACATTATTATGTTATTATTGGCATAGGTAAATGTCATGAGGGCAAAAGCGTCTGGACTTTTTTTGAAAAAATGTCTGTATTTTGTCATCTGTAAAATTTATAATGATTATTTCTTCACAGTGTGACTCCCAAGACATATGTGAAGTGTTTTAGAGAGTAAAATGGCTTAGGTTTTCTGTGTCTGTGATATCAATACATATCTGGAAGAGTCATGTTCCGTTTTATTTATGTATTTGTCTTTAAGGTCCTACAACCATTTTTAACATTCAAGTGACCTCATTGCAACCCAAATATTCTACTAACCCAGTTTGTCCTGAAAAAAATGATGTTCATATCTTCACTGTAGACAACAGGGTTGATGTTTTATTGGCTTTTATATAAAATAAATCCAGACGGAAAATGAACTGTAAAAATGGCCTCAGGGCTAGAAGGGTTGATATGATGGAATACTTTAGGCCTACTACCCAGTATACAGAGGATCTAAAACTGGCTCCACATTGACAGACGTCCACATTAAAACACTAGGCTACCATATAATATTCTATAAGCTTAATAATACAACACTTTAAAAAGGAGCAATTCTGCATATTGAGTAGCCTTTTTTGATACTTAAAGTACATTTGGCTGATAATACTTCTGTACTTTTACTTCAGTAACATTTTGAATTCAAGCATTTTGAATTATTATTTATTACAGATATTACAGATTGGACTTGCTCCGCCCATTTTGTCAGGGGTGCATTTAAATGTAAATGTGCTGTATTTTGTACAATGTAATGAAGCCCTGAAGAAAATCTACGTTAAGGTAAGTTATTTATGTTCTTTTTCTATTATAACTGACTGAAAGTTCTGTGGCGTTCATTGTTTGAGAGTCTAACCTGAGCCAGACCGACAACAAAGATAGAAATCATATCACAACCATACAGGGAGAGTAGTGTACAGCTGTTAAAACATAATCAAATATATGACCCGCTGGTATCGGATCAGTACTCGGTATCGGCCAATACGCAAGTTCAGAATTGGTATCGGGAAGCAAAAAATGGTATCGGCCCATCTCTAGTTTCCAGAGTGTGGGGTCCGGCTCACCAGCTGTTGTTCTAGAGGGCTGTCTTTGTACTTCTGCCTGTCTTTAGTCCCTATTATAGCCACCAGGGCTGGGCGATATGGAGAAAATCTAATATCACGACAGTTTTGGCCAAACACCTCGATGTCGATACTGCAACGATATTGTAGTGTTGACGATCGGTGCTTTCACAAAACACAAGGAGATTTTTGATAATCAGAATCAGAAATACTTTAATGATCCCCGAAAGAGAAATTCTGTGTTACAGTTGCACAAAGTATTTAAATATCAGAGTAGAAATATAAATAAAGAAATATAAGGAGTGTGGATATGCATGGTTTTTACATAGTTAAAGGATTTTTTATGATACAGTATATATACATAAATAAGGAGTTGCAATTGTGAACATTGAACAGTAATAATGAATAAATAGTATATAGTATAAAGTATTGCACACATTTTAAGCCAGTGTTATTGTACAATAAAGTTAATGTTTTTCAGTATCAAACTCACAAAGTGTGAGTGTGTTAGACACATAGAGGGAGGAGTTATTAAGTTTGATGGCCACGGGCAGGAATGACGTCCTGTGGGACATTTTGGAAAAACAGTTCCCTAACTGGGATTCAAACCATGGCCTCAACAGTTATAGTGCTGAATCCTAACCACTAGACCACCATGGATAACAAGCACTCAATGCCAGTAATGTGGATATAATGACTAAATAGGTGAAGACCAATCATAGTAGTAGTAACAACAGTCTGGTAAATTCAGAAAATTACATCACTTTACTGTAATGCAGCCTTTAAAACCAGGAGAAGACACGACTTATCCATCCATCCATCCATCTTCATCCGCTTATCCGGAGTCGGGTCTCGGGGGCAGCAGCTCCAGTAGGGAACCCCAAACTTCCCTTTCCCGAGCCACATCAACCAGCTCCGACTGGGGGATCCCGAGGCGTTCCCAGGCCAGGTTGGAGATATAATCTCTCCACCTAGTCCTGGGTCTTCCCCGAGGCCTCCTCCCAGCTGGACGTGCCTGGACCACCTCCCTAGGGAGGCGCCCAGGAGGCATCCTTACCAGATGCCCGAACCACCTCAACTGGCTCCTTTCGACGCGAAGGAGCAAAAAATAAATAAATAATAAATAAAATGCTTTTTTGCTATCAGTGTGACAACGTTTGTGATAACATTTTTTTTATCATTTATTTTCTGGCTTGTAATAAAGAAAGAATTCTAGCTCCATAGAAGCACTCCCTAGTGTGTCCCAGGATGGTGTCACAGACCTAGAGACAGAACTAAAACCACCATTCACATGTAGTGTAGTAGCCTGTAGTGGGCCACTAGGTGTCACCGTTGCACTGGCTTTCAAATTAAAATACAGCCATTTGAGTTTTTTTGTCCATGTAGTTTTGCAATTTTTCCCCTTCTGTGTCGCCATGTTGTTACACTGTTTTTTTCACTGTTACATCAAGGCCAGCAGCCTACTTTATTTTATTGAATATGTTTTAAACAGTTAAATCAGTTCATTTGATGACACTATGAGTTTGTTTGGGTGTCCAGCTGCAGTTTGTGGGTTTCACTGGTTTCATTTAATGTTAAAGAGGCATTTCTATGCCATATGATTGTGGCTAGCCAGTACTGGAGCAGGGTGAAGCAGTAGCATTTAAGTTGACTTAATATTTCAGTTGATCATTTATTTTTATGTTGCAAAATGTGCTGTTTTCATTTTAACCAGGTAGAAATATTAAACAGAATACTGTGTGTATTTCTTTGTATGTATTATTTTCAGAAATAGTTTTTTGGCCCAGTGGTGAACAGAGGCCCAGGGGTGGACAGAGATACCAGGGGTGGACAGAGGCCCAGGGGTGGAGAGAGGTACCAGGGGTGGACAGAGGCCCAAGGGTGGATAGAGATACCAGGGGTGGACAGAGATACCAGCGGTGGAAAGAGGCCCAGGGGTGGACAGAGGTACCAGGGGTGGACAGAGGTACCAGGGGTGGACAGAGGTACCAGGGGTGGACAGAGGCCCAGGGGTGGACAGAGGTACCAGGGGTGGACAGAGATACCAGGGGTGGACAGAGGCCCAGGGGTGGACAGAGGTACCAGGGGTGGACAGGGGTTGACAGAGGTACCAGGGGTGGACAGAGATACCAGCGGTGGAAAGAGGCCCAGGGGTAAACAGAGATACCAGGGGTGGACAGAGATACCAGGGGTGGACAGAGGCTCAGGGGTGGACAGAGATACCAGGGGTGGACAGAGGCTCAGGGGTGGACAGAGATACCAGGGGTGGACAGAGATACCAGCGGTGGAAAGAGGCCAAGGGGTGGACAAAGGTACCAGGGGTGGACAGAGATACCAGCGGTGGAAAGAGGCCCAGGGGTAAACAGAGATACCAGGGGTGGACAGAGATACCAGGGGTGGACAGAGGCTCAGGGGTGGACAGAGATACCAGGGGTGGACAGAGATACCAGCGGTGGAAAGAGGCCCAGGGGTAAACAGAGATACCAGGGGTGGACAGAGATACCAGGGGTGGACAGAGGCTCAGGGGTGGACAGAGATACCAGGGGTGGACAGAGGCTCAGGGGTGGACAGAGGTACCAGGGGTGGACAGAGATACCAGCGGTGGAAAGAGGCCCAGGGGTAAACAGAGATACCAGGGGTGGACAGAGATACCAGGGGTGGAGAGAGGCTCAGGGGTGGACAGCGATACCAGGGGTGGACAGAGATACCAGCGGTGGAAAGAGGCCAAGGGGTGGACAGAGGTACCAGGGGTGGACAGAGATACCAGGGGTGGAAAGAGGCCCAAGGGTGGACAGAGATACCAGGGGTGGACAGAGATACCAAGGGTGGAAAGAGGCCCAGGGGTGGACAGAGGTACCAGGGTGGAAAGAGGCCCAGGGGTGGACAGAGGTACCAGGGGTGGACAGAGGCCAAGGGGTGGACAGAGGTACCAGGGTGGACAGAGGAGGAAGTAGGTTAAATAACATGACAAATTCACCTAAATTATTTCAAGTTACTAAAAGGAAACAGCTTCATTTTGAAATAAACAACTTAAGTAATGTTACTGTCACATTCTGATTTTGAAAAAGATCTTATTGCAATAATGTTGACCAATATTGCAAATGCGATTTGATTTGACATGATAGAAGGAATTTTACATAATTATTCTAATTTTTTGAAAACATTACAATTCAGATTCAGACAACTACTTTTGAACGTACACATGTTCCACCCAGTTTCTTCCAGAGGCTATTTTGCAGATTGCTATTGTGATTGATTTAAAGATATGCCAATAAACCAGAGCACGTTTTTCTCCCTTCCCAGAATGCTGTGCGGAGGAAGGTCTGACAAGTCTTTAGACTAAGATTTGTAGGCAGGACATATCTGCAGCACAGCACTAATGTGAAATGGTATTTTGACTGATTTCTAAATGGAGAGAGTTTCTGCAAAGGACAAATTATTATAATATTGGAAAAAGAACGAGGGTTCATTATGGAAAACACAGCAAATAATGGTCACATGGCTAACAGGAATACAGTTGATCTTTTGGATTTCCTGTTGGACGCTCTCTTTCACATGGACTGAATCAGTGTTCTTCTTCTGGAGCTTGACATAGAGGAATTGTTCGGTTTTTATCCTGCTTCTTTGTTCTGTTTTCTGCTATTTCCTCTCGGGTCTTGTGGTGTTGTTTCTGTCTTGTGTTCCGTTCCCTTGAGTATCTATGTGTTCTGTTTCCTGTTTTATTTTGAAGTCTGTGTCTCTGTCTCATCTTGGCTTTAGTTCTACTTCCTTCGTTCTCTTTACTCTTCTATATCTTCTATACTCTTCCCTGTGATCAATATTTCCCCGTCAGTTCTTCCCAGTGTCTGTTTTTCCAGTATTTTTCCTGTTCCCTTTTTGGATTTTTTGTTTTTGGACTGTGGACTTTGTGTTTTCCTGTAGTCGTGTTTTTGGACACCTTTTGTTAATAAATCTTCGTTATTACCCTCTTTTGCCTACACGCCTCATCTCTGCATTTGGTTCCTCCATTTCATTAAGTGTAACAGGAAGTCTACATATGCATGATTTGGTGATACAGTTCCAAAAGAACCTAAAATCCTGATCTTCCAGTAGCATGGCCAAGGCCCCTGCTTTTATTGGGGCAAAAGTCACCTGAGTCTCATTAGCTCTCAAAACAGCAAATGAGATCCTCCAAAACGGAAGTGATGGCACGGCTAAAAAGGGCCCCCTTCACCTCTTCTATTTCCACTATAGTCCAATCTGCACCAAGGAGTTCTCTCTGCTCTTCTGTCAGTTTGGAAATAGTATTATGTTATTTTTTTCAAGTCAGCTTGCCTTTGTTTCTTACAGAAGATCTTACTGTAAAAATGTAGCCAGTAGGAGTCTGCCATTCTCCATGCCTTCTACCTTTCCCCACAGCAGTTTTACCTCTTAGCTAGCTGCTGGATCAACTCGTCCTTCTTTCTCAGCTGCTTCCAGCTTCTCCTCATCTGTTCTGGTAATTAAGCTGGAAGGCGTCTCCATTGCAACAATATACCTTCCAAGTCGGTTGTGATCTTGGTTACCCATGTCTGGCGTCATGTTATGAGACTGATTGCACAACTTCAGTTCTGCCTCAGTGCATATGCCTCTTAACATCCCCACAGGCCGTTGACTTCATGCCTTTGGACATTCTTGGCCTCCGCAATGGTTCTTCTCCCAGCTGAGCACAAATGTCCCTGGTTATGTATCTTTTAAAGGAGAAATGTAGCAGTGGCATGCAGAGCTCTCTTTTCAGCAGCCTTCTCCTGGCATTACATCATGTGACAGTGAGGAAGAATTTATCCTGGCTAGGCGCGTCCATCCAAAACAATGCGGGAAGAGAACAGTGTCGTCTGGTGGTCCAATGCAAGTTGGACACATAATTACCAGTAAGAAATTAGAACATCTAGAACATGGAGGGCCAAGTGTATGCACAGGGGAAAAGGGGGAAACTAGCTTAATCAGTAACATAAACTGACATTTCTGCCTCCCAACCAACATAATGAAGGCAGAGGGATTTTTGTTTGATAAAAAACATAAAAAGCAGCATCTTTTTCCAGTGTCCCTCTTACTCTAGCCTGGGTCCACACCTCTGCACCAATACCCGAATCACAGGTTGTTTTTTAAACAGGTTCAAACCAGAAACCATAATTTTCACTTAGTCCGATGTAAAAATGCACTTTAAATGAATGACACGGTAGTTTCACTTTTTTCACTGTGCTTTTATAATGCAACCCATGAAATCAGATGATAAACAACATAAACCTCACGCAAGCCCGTTTTTTTCATGTCACGTTACCATGCACATAACACCGTAATGCTCTTCTCTTCTCTTGGGAGTCAGAGCGTTCAGCTATCAGGTCCCTCTCCTGTGGAACCAGGTTCCAGTCTGGGTCCTCTCTCCTCCTATCACTTCCTGCAGGTGTTTCTGGCTCTGGATCTGTGGTTGGAGTCACCTGCTGCCTCCATGTTTCTGCTCAACACCCTCTGCTACAATTCTCCATGTCTCTCTCTGTCTGTCTGTCTGTCTGTGTCTCTCTCTCTGTCTGTCTCTCTCTTTCTCTCACCCCCAACTGGTCGAGGCAGATGCCCCCCCACCCTGAGTTATGGTTCTGCTCGAGGTTTCTGCCTCTTAAAGGAAGTTTTGCCTCTGTGACCTAGTGCTCATTCTTGGTGGGATCTGTTAGGTTCCTGTAAATAACATCCCAAAATACAGTCTAGACCTGTTCTTTTATGAAAAGCGCAAAAAGATAGCTGTTGTGATTTAGCGCTATATGAAAAAAATTAAATTGAAATTGAATTGAATACATCAAACAAAACAGCAATAGTAACAAAATGGCTTTTATTAGCGGAGATTTTAATGTACACTTACTCAACCCACAACAAAACTACAGAGCTGGCGTAAGAAATATAAAGGTACTTTTTTTCATATGCTTTGGTCATGTGAACAACCTGTGTTATTTTGGAAATTTGTTACCAAGCTGATATCTCAACCTGCTCTCACTACGAACGCGTAAAAAATACGGACGTCTTTCGTCTTTCGTAAGCCAACCACAAGCTTTTTCTTAACCTAACAGTTTCAAAAGGGACGCCGATAGTACCGACCAAGCGAGTCAAAAGGTACGCCGATAGTCCCAACCAAGCGAGTCAAAAAGTACACCGATAGTTCCGACCGAACGTGTCAAAAGGGACGCCGATAGTCCCGACTGAGGGCGTCAAAAGGGACGCCAACAGTCCCGACCAAGCGAGTCAAAAGTGACGCCAATAGTCCCGACCAAGCGAGTCAAAAGGTACGCCGATAGTCCCGACCAACCGAGTCAAAAGGGACGCCAAGAGTCCCGACCAACCGAGTCAAAAGGGACGCCAAGAGTCCCGACCAAGCGAGTCAAAAGGGACGCCAATAGTCCCTACCAAGCACCTCAAAAGGGACGCCAATAGTCCCGACCGAGTGCGTCAAAAGGGACGCCAACAGTCCCGACCAAGCGAGTCAAAAGTGACACCAATAGTCCCAACCAAGCAAGTCAAAAGGTACGCCGATAGTCCCGACCAAGCGAGTCAAAAGAGACGCCAATAGTCCCGACCAAGTGCGCCAAAAGGGACGCCAATAGTCCGACTTTTAGCGTCAACAACAACAACAAAGGCGCCTGACCAAGCGTCCGTATTTGACAAGATGGGAGTGAGAATGTGTTGGATGTCTCTGTGTTTAAATGTATCGGTTCCCCTTTCACCTCGTCTATGTCTTTTGGGAACTAACGTGTTTGACAAGTGGAATAAATATGAATTATGATGGTAGCTTGAAAACACAAAGCTTTGAAATGGAAGGCTTCCAAATCCCCAGTAATAGTCCACTGGTGGAATGATCTCTCAAGCTACTTTGTTATGGACAGCATGCCTCATAGAGAATTTGATTATATACATTTTTACATTAATTTTAGAGACTACGTGTGCATTTATAATTTTGTTTGAGTTGTTTGTTTTGTAGTTTTGTGTCTTTATTTATTTAGTTTTATTTTTTATTCATGTTTCTGGCATTTCTTGTCTGTTTTGTCTTACTGTGAAGGATCTGAAATGTGAACAACGAGATTCATGCATGCAATATCTTTAAACTGTTTTTGCAAAATAAAATAAAAATGACAATATAAAAAAATTTAAAAGCTACAGAGTTTTTTCATTTGATGTACAGTAGCAGTTTATCTCCCTCACTCACTGCAGCAACCAGAATTCCAACTCACAGTGCCACACTGCTAATTTATTTACCAACGTCATTAACTATAAATTTCAAAGTGGACTAATGATAACAATAATAATAAAATAATATGACTGTGATCATGTGCCACATTTTGCAGACATACATAGCTACACTAAGACCCGGAAGGAAGTTTACCAAACTCTAAGCCTGAACTCTGAGTTGATCTAGCCTGTTTTTGGTTCCAGAACAGCTGATTCCAGTTGGGCAGCGTGCAGGGAGCCATGCAACTGTGATTCACCATGGTAACAACCACAAAAAAACTAAGTGGAAATACTGGAATATAATAATAATGTTCTAAAATGCTCCTATTTGGAAAGCTGTGCTTTTGATACAACAGCGTCACTGGTGAGGTTAAGTACAACAGACTGAAACCTGAGGCCTGCAGGCTGTAGTGCAGGGCAGACCGATAGACCACCGGCAAGTAACACCACCGATGCTACCTGCCGCAGACAGGGCGCTGAAACGCTCACGGCAGGCAGAGCACAGAGAGGTAGCGGTATGGTTACCTGTTATCAGCATGCTATCAAGTCTACTAGGCAAAGGGCTGGATGTAACGTTGTTGTCACATACACAAAACACGAACATATTCACTTACAAAAATAAAGCCCAACGTATCGGCTTTATAGCGTTCAACAAAACAGAGACTGACACACTGGGCATTACTTGTAATTGAGACACAACACCAAGCTAGATACTAAACGATCTAACCGAGGGAAAGGGCTAGCAACTAAATACGTTGGAAGCTCTTATGACAAACTCCCCAAGCTAGCACTCCGACCATAGACTGTAGAAATAAACCAAGACTCCGACGACATTATAGATCGATAATAAGACGTTACTAGCCGCTAACTAAACCACAGAATCCAACGTCTGAGAATAAGGATGAGAAGCAACAAACAGGATTACTACAGTAAACTGGAGGACTAAGCAATGTAAGGAACACCTGGAAGGTGTTAAATGATATTATTCAGAGTAAAAAGGCAAAACCGGAGACCCTTACAATTTTGTGACTGTAGTTAAGGATATGAGCGTAGCTGCAAATTAATTTAATAATTTCTTTGTTGGAGTTGGTCCAGGATCATGGCCCCCCTAGTGGCTGGAAATGGTGATAGGTATAAACCGAGCCCTGGGTATTCTGCTCTGCCTTTGAGAAAATGAAAGCTCAGATGGGCCAATCTGGAATCTTGCCCCTTATGACCTCATAACTCCTCCTCCTCAAAAGCTACAGACTCAGAAATGGCACATACTAAGGAAAGCTCATTGTAGGACTGGCTCTAGTGGCTGGAATTCTGCACCAAGGCAGAATTTTGGGAAAGTGACTTCAGATCCAGTATTAGGGGACCACTAAGGTCTATATAAAAGATACTTCAGATACAGTATTAGGGACCACTAAGGTTTATATAAAAGAGACTTCAGATACAGTATTAGGGGACCACTAAGGTCTATATAAAAGAGACTTCAGATACAGTATTAGGGGACCACTAAGGTCTATATAAAAGAGACTTCAGATACAGTATTAGGGGACCACTAAGGTCTATATAAAAGAGACTTCAGATACAGTATTAGGGACCACTAAGGTCTATATAAAAGAGACTTCAGATACAGTATTAGGGACCACTAAGGTCTATATAAAGAGACTTCAGATACAGTATTAGGGGACCACTAAGGTCTATATAAAAGAGACTTCAGATACAGTATTAGGGGACCACTAAGGTCTATATAAAAGAGACTTCAGATACAGTATTAGGGGAGCACTAAGGTCTATATAAAAGAGACTTCAGATACAGTATTAGGGGACCACTAAGGTCTATAAAAAGAGACTTCAGATACAGTATTAGGGGACCACTATATCTTTGTTTTTTATTTTATTTATCATTATAAATGATTCTGATGAATGAATATTAAAAAAAAACAACGTATCAGCCATTATAACTGCCAATACCGAAGGTTCTGGAAAATTCAAAAAGCACCTTAAAACATTTCTTTTCACTAAATTCTTTGATCCTTTGTTTTCATCACGTGTCATTTCGAATCTTTGCACGTGATTTTGCTGAGCGGCCTTGTTTGATGGGTCTTCTTTGTTGGTTTTTTCCAGTCCCGTAACTTTCAAGGTGTTCTTGTCAGTCTTGGTTTATGTGTAATTATTTTCTAGGATCTTGTCAAAGGGCCTTGTTAACTGGATCCAGACTGAAATCAGCTGCTTTCATGTGTTTTTTTATATTAAATGAAAGGCTTTACTCTGTCATGGCTCATACCTTGTATTTGACACTTTTGCTTTATTTCTAATAATGGCCAACAATAAAGGTTTTTACATGACATTACATTACATGTCATTTACCTGACACATTTATGGAAAGTGAGTTACAATTGCTAGATATGTAAGAGGTCATACGCCTCTGGAGCAACTAGGGGTTAAGTGTCTTGCTCAGGGGCACATTGGCAGACTTAATTTGACAGTGTAAAAACAGCTACTAAGAAAACATTATATAATTTGTGGTTTACATTCTTTTTTAGATGCATACACTTTTAGATGCATACACTATTGAAATCAATATGTGTATAGAAAGCTAAAGATACAGATTGAAGATGCTACATGAAGATAAAAGATAGAGTGAAGAGAGAGAAAAAGAGAGAGAGAGAGCATAGCTTTGGAACAGGGACTTCCCTGAGCCTCCATCGTCTACAGAGAGAGAAAAAAAACACTCTCACACACACCACCTCCCACACGCACACACGCGCGAACACACACACGCACACTGTGCTGAGAGCTAGGAAGGGGCTTTAAAGAGCTTTACACTAAACACAGACAAAGGGACTAGAAGTTGCCACAATGGAGGAAAACATGGATGAATCGCAAAGCCAGAAAGGTAAGACGGAATAGCAATTTGTTAATTTTTCGTCTTTAATCAGCTGTGCCATTGTTCTGTTCAGCCATTCCTGTCCGTGTCACAGGCTTCTTTTGTGTGTGTTGTGGGCAGAGGGAAAGAAGACAACATACATGTCCTGCAGAAATATGTTGTGTAGTTTCATTGGTTGCACATGTCATTTGCACATTTCATTGACACAGTTCAAACAGACTGTACTCATCGTTTCATCCCAGCAGGAATGGAACGATGGGCTGTGATTTTAATCATGCCGTCGATATGTCTGCTCGGATTATATAAGCCATTTTTCTTGTGTTTCAATGAATGGACGCATAAATCTGCATATTGTTTGGGTTGAAGATGAGAAGAGATGTCAGACACTGGAGGGTTTGTGTTGTTTTGGAGGCTGGACAGACAGATGGACAAACAGATGGATGGATGGATGGATGGATGGATGGAGGAGGTGGGAGTGGCACGGGGTAGGGAAGAGGTAGAAGCGTGTGCGAGTGTGGGGTAAAACCTAGCACTAAAGCCCAAAATGTGAGGGAGGAGGGATAAGTGGAGCAGTGATTGATGCCTCCGTGGGGATTTTCTTTGTTAGCCTCCATTGTTGAAGCTTCACGCTTGTCTGAACGCCTTCTCCTCTCCTCTTCCCTCGCTCTCTGCATGTCTCCCTGTTTTTCTGCTGTCTGTCTGTCGCTCACACCCTGTCCCTCCATTTTCTTCATATCTCCCTCTATCACTAGCCCTCTCCCTTCGTCTTTGGTTTCTGACTCACTGGATTTCAAACTCCATCTGTTTGTCTCTGGGCCTTTGCAGCTCTCTCTCTCTCTTTTTCTGTCTCTCTCTCTCTCTCTCTCTCTCCCTAACCCTCTCTTTTGAGTCATCTCTCACTCACCTCCATCCCTCCCTTTCTTCCTTCGTCTAATTTTGCTTATTTCCAATCATACACTATTCTATTAAAAAAACCTGTCTAGCCTTCCATGTATGTTTGTTTTTTGGGTTAAGTTTTTTTCACATCCTCCCATATTATTATTGTTGTTGTTGCTGTCAGCGGTGAAAATGGGCGTGTCCATATTCTCCATTGCACCTTCTCCCGTCTGAATCAGACCTGAGCAGTGCTGCGTGCTCGCACCCAGACATGCCAACTTTGATGGAGGGGTTTTAACGAGCAATAATTTGCTTTTATCACCGTGTTAACATTTATTAACACTGTATCCACGGTAACATCGTTGTGGCTTTGTCTTCTGATGCGTGATAGGCGGATTCAAGAAGGTTTTCTGGAAGGAACCCGTTTTAGCCAATCAGAAAGCTCGATGCGGAGGCATAATGTTTGAAGCAAAGATGATTTTTCATTTCAGACATTTTGTTTTGTTTTTAGATGTCACCCCCACTCCTTCTGTTCATCCATTTAGCTCCCATCCCACATTGGCTTCATTCTGTCCATTCCTCGTGTTTTTCTCACTAGCCTCCCAGCTTCTTATTTAGAGTATGTCAGAGACCTGGTCTCAATTCAATTCAATTTTATTTATAGTATCAAGTCTGGGTCCTACATCAGATTAAATCAAGGATACCTGTCTGTTTCTTTACCTATTGTGCTGAACTTGGCTGAACAGATGACTAATCGCATATGTACAGTATACTGGTAATAACATAATAATTATACTAATAATAACAACCCACTCATCTGTGAAAAATGTAACATTGATTGTAGTAGGATTCTAGAGTCTGGTTAGAGGCTTCTACAGTGGGTACGGAAAGTATTCAGACCCCTTTAAATTTTTCACTCTTTGTTTCATTGCAGGCATTTTCCAAAAATCAAAAAAGTTCATTTTATTTCTCAGTAATGTACACTCAGCACCCCATCTTGGACAGAAAAAAACAGAAATGTAGAAATCTTTGCAAATTTATTAAAAAACAAAAACTGAAATATCACATGGTCATAAGTATTCAGACCCTTTGTTCAGTATTTAGTAGAAGCACCCTTTTGATCTAATACAGCCATGAGTCGTTTTGGGAAAGATGCAACAAGTTTTTCACATCTGGATTTGGGTATCCTCTGCCATTCCTCCTTGCAGATCCTCTCCAGTTCTGTCAGGTTGGATGGTAAACGTTGGTGGACAGTCATTTTCAGGTCTCTCCAGAGATGCTCAATTGGGTTTAAGTCAGGGCTCTGGCTGGGCCATTCAAGAACAGCCACGGAGTTGTTGTGAAGCCACTCCTTCGTTATTTTAGCGGTGTGCTTAGGGTCATTGTCTTGTTGGAAGGTAAACCTTCGGCCCAGTCTGAGGTCCAGAGCACTCTGGAAAAGGTTTTCGTCCAGGATATCCCTGTACTTGGCCGCATTCATCTTTCCCTCGATTGCAACCAGTCGTCCTGTCCCTGCAGCTGAAAAACACCCCCACAGCATGATGCTGCCACCACCATGCTTCACTGTTGGGACTGTATTGGACAGGTGATGAGCAGTGCCTGGTTTTCTCCACACATACCGCTTAGAATTAAGGCCAAAAAGTTCTATCTTGGTCTCATCAGACCAGAGGATTTTATTTATCACCATCTTGGAGTCCTTCAGGTGTTTTTTAGCAAACTCCATGCGGGCTTTCATGTGTCTTGCACTGAGGAGAGGCTTCCTTCGGGCCACTCTGCCATAAAGCCCCGACTGGTGGATTGCTGCAGTGATGGTTGACTTACTACAACTTTCTCCCATCTCCCGACTGCATCTCTGGAGCTTAGCCACAGTGACCATTGGGTTCTTCTTTGCCTCTCTCACCAAGGCTCTTCTCCCCCGATAGCTCAGTTTGGCCGGACGGCCAGCTCTAGGAAGGGTTCTGGTCGTCCCAAACGTCTTCCATTTGAGGATTATGGAGGCCACTGTGCTCTTAGGAACCTTAAGTGCAGCAGAAATTTTTTTGTAACCTTGACCAGATCTGTGCCTTGCCACAATTCTGTCTCTGAGCTCCTCAGGCAGTTCCTTTGACCTCATGATTGTCATTTGCTCTGACATGCACTGTGAGCTGTAAGGTCTTATATAGACAGGTGTGTGGCTTTCCTAATCAAGTCCAATCAGTATAATCAAACACAGCTGGACTCCAATGAAGGTGTAGAACCATCTCAAGGATGATCAGAAGAAATAGACAGCACCTGAGTTACATATGAGGGTCACGGCAAAGGGTCTGAATACTTATGACCATGTGATATTTCAGTTTTTGTTTTTTAATAAATTTGCAAAAATTTCTACATTTCTGTTTTTTTCTGTCCAAGATGGGGTGCTGAGTGTACATTACTGAGAAATAAAATGAACTTTTTTGATTTTTGGAAAATGCCTGCAATGAAACAAAGAGTGAAAAATTTAAAGGGGTCTGAATACTTTCCGTACCCACTGTAATTATTATACAGCATGCATACCCAATGAGTATGTCCAGCTTATCAGGCCCATTTCATAATAAAAATGGATTAAATGAATGATGTTGAATGAGGTCATCAATTGAAAATTAAATGATTGCAACACAATTAGAATAAAAGCGATCAGTGGTGTTGAATTTGACTGGTGAGCTGAACTTTGTATTGCTGACTCTATCTATCTATCTATCTATCTATCTATCTATCTATCTATCTATCTATCTATCTATCTATCTATCTATCTATCTATCTATCTATCTATCTATCTATCTATCTATCTATCTATCTATGTATCTATCTATCTATCTATCTATCTATCTATCTATCTATCTATCTATCTACCTGTCTATCTATCTATCTGTCTATCTGTCTCTGTCTGTCTGTCTGTCTGTCTGTCTGTCTATCCACAATGATATGTACTGTAATACACATGATGGACATTCAGCATGTCGAAGCCAAAGTGTCTCCCAAACTTTCCGTAGTAACAGGGAGAGCAGAGTCTCAGGACGCGACACACTGACTACAATGATTTTAACACTAGCTGGCTTCATTGGTATGGGATGCACTGCAGAGCTGTTTACCAAGGCAACTCAATAATTAGCTTAGGGTAGCTTTGTGGTAGGACAGCACCTGGGGAGACTGGGCTGGAGTTTCCAGGGCTAACCCTGTCCCTCCACTCAGCAGCCAGGGAAACAAGAAAGGACGCCCCCCCTGGTCTGGAGGAGCTCAAACTGGAGACTGTAGCTGCTTACTTGGGTATTATCGATACACTCTGCTGTATGATGACTCATGCACAAGTTGAAGGATCTGATGGGATTACATTTCAATCGGAATTAAACCTCGTATGGACACTGCAACATCGAACTGCCAACCATCCAATTGGCAGGCGACCATCTACCACTGAGCCACAGCCACCCAGTGTCCCCAGAAAGTCAAACTGACAGAACTCAAACCGAACTCAAACTGTCCTAGCAATATATAACGGGCCATCTATACAACTGTTGCAAATTTGCATTTGCAGTTTTGATGTGAAATAATCGCAGGCGAGTAGTTCACATTTTCACATTTATTTATCATGGATGTGGTACATGGTTCAGATGAACTGATACATGGTTTCAGTACTCCACACCAATCATTCTGTCTGCATATTTACCATTGAACATAATGGAGTAGGACTACTGCAGAGAGGTGAACACAGATGAATACATGAAAGGGGAGAGAGAGGGGGAAGGACATAGAGCAATGGGCCGCAGGTCGGAGTCAAACCCTGGCCCGCTGCGTCGAAGAGTACATCTCTATATATGGACGGCTGCTCTACCAACTGAGCTACCTGAGCGCCCAAAACACTGAGTCTTTAAAGAACTGGCTACTCTAACTAACTGTTGAATCAGCAGTAACAACTGCTGATTTACTGTATAAATATACAGGTATGTAATTGCTGGCCTAGGACATTTTGAGAAATGGATTTCTGATTTCTTGTAGATGTCAGTGGGATATCTGACAGCAGTCATACAACTGAAAGTGGACTTTGTGTATTTGCCTCATATCCATTTCATTATTATGATCACTAATAGAAAGCAACTTAATGGAGAGAGGGATAGGTCAATGCAAATTGATTTAGCAGGCCCACAGAGGGTGAGAGAGAGCAGGGGAGGAGGGTGAGAGAGAGAACATACTGGAGAGAAAGACATCTCTGAAAGTAATTCCCTTACCTCCCATTGGCAAAAGAAAATAAAATTATTAGAATTGACCCATTTATGACCCATATTGTACACCATGATTACACTGGTTTTATTATATCTTGCTTTACTTCAGATAACGTCCGTCATCTCTTGCATGTCATTGAAGGCGATACTGAAGTTTTGTCACCATGTGCTTCTATTTTTTTTATTAGTATTTAGTATTAGGGTGCTTTTCACACCTATAGTTCGGTGGACTCATCTCAGAAATGATGAAGCAATAACATATGTATAACGTCTGGGTTTTTCTGTTTCTGATTTAGTGTTTCTATTATTTTAGAAAAAGGCGAAGAATGTGCAGCTGACAAACAGTGAGTGAAGGAAAGAGAGATATGATGATGTCACACAGACGACCAGCAATTTGTGTTCAGAACAACTTATAGATGAGAAAGTTATCACCCCAACTTCACTTGTAAGTCTGTAAATTGCAACCGAGACACCCGTTTTCAACCGGTCCAGAGTTTGTTTGTTGGGTCCGCACCAGAGTTACAGTGAGGGAAATAAGTATTTGAACACGCTGCTATTTTGCAAGTACTCCCACTTAGAAATCATGGAGGGGTCTGAAATTGTCCTCGTAGGTGCATGTCCACTGTGAGAGACATAATCTAAAAAAAAAAATCCAGAAATCACAATGTATGATTTTTTTTACTATTTATTTGTATGATACAGCTGCAAATAAGTATTTGAACACCTGTCTATCAGCTACAATTCTGACCCTCAAAGACCTGTTAGTCTGCCTTCAAAATGTCCACCTCGACTCCATTTATTATCCTAAATTAGATGTACCTGTTAGAGGTCGTTAGCTGCATAAAGACACCTGTCCACCCCATACAATCAGTAAGAATCCAACTACTAACATGGCCAAGACCAAAGAGCTGTCCAAAGACACTAGAGACAAAATTGTACACCTCCTCAAGGCTGGAAAGGGCTACGAGGATATTGCCAAGACGCTTGGTGAAAAAAGGTCCACTGTTGGAGCAATCATTAGAAAATGGAAGAAGCTAAACATGACTGTCAATCTCCCTCGGACTGGGGTTCCATGCAAGATCTCACCTCGTGGGGTCTCAATGATCCTAAGAAAGGTGAGAAATCAGCCCAGAACTACACGGGAGGAGCTGGTCAATGACCTGAAAAGAGCTGGGACCACTGTTTCCAAGGTTACTGTTGGTAATACACTAAGACGTCATGGTTTGAAATCATGCATGGCACGGAAAGTTCCCCTGCTTAAACCAGCACATGTCAAGGCCCGTCTTAAGTTTGTCAATGACCATTTGGATGATCCAGAGGAGTCATGGGAGAAAGTCATGTGGTCAGATGAGTCCAAAATAGAACTTTTTGGTCATAATTCCACTAACCGTGTTTGGAGGAAGAAGAATGATGAGTACCATCCCAAGAACACCATCCCTAGCCGGTCTCCAGACCTAAACTTAATAGAGAATCTTTGGAGGGAGCTCAAACTCCGTGTTTCTCAGCAACAGCCCAGAAACCTGACTGATCTAGAGAAGATCTGTGTGGAGGAGTGGGCCAAAATCCCTTCTGCAGTGTGTGCAAACCTGGTGAAAAACTACAGGAAACGTTTGACCTCTGGAACTGCAAACAAAGGCTACTGTACCAAATATTAACATTGATTTTCTCAGGTGTTCAAATACTTATTTGCAGCTGTATCATACAAATAAATAGTTAAAAAATCATACATTGTGATTTCTGGATTTTTTTTGTAGATTATGTCTCTCACAGTGGACATGCACCTACAATAACAATTTCAGACCCCTCCATGATTTCTAAGTGGGAGAACTTGCAAAATAGCAGGGTGTTTAAATACTTATTTTCCTCACTGTAAGTGTGAAAACCACTTTACATGACAGCCATGGTCTTGGTTGGTAGCACATTCATCATCTTTCTTAGTCCTTTTCTGTTGCACTGTCTCTGTCCCAGTTGATTCGCCAAAGTCATGATCCGGTCACCAGCTATAATTCGTCCTTTCTCTCCCGTAATCAGCGAGACGTGATCATGAAAGAGAGAATGGCACTGTAACAGACAGCTGCTGAGATACTACATGTTAGCGCAGCCATGTGCCCAGATGAGGACAGACTGGGGATGCTTACATGTAATGGGATAGTGCTCTGTTTGTTGGCACTAACAGTAACAGAATGATGGTTCATCTTTGAGGTGACAAAATCCTGACGCCCTATAACAGAATCTAGAGTCAAACACATCATTAGAAAATGTTTCAATAATACGCCAATATTCCACAAAAAAATCTGAAGTTTAATTAGAGTCTATCAGCGCTCATCTAATGCTGGTTTGGCAATCCATAGGAAAAATGATCTCATAAATATCATTTGCATGTTCCTTTGTAAGCCTATTTGTTTCCTCGCTGGGCAGAAAAGCTATACATGTGTTATCTGACAGCACAGGGCACTCCAGGGTTTAAAGGATAATTAAATGTCTTTCTGGCTCGACAGTTTTCTTTTATTTACAACTTAGAATGGCGCTCAAGCCCATGGTGTTCCCTGGGGGTGTAATATGGACAGTCAACCAATACACAGACTTTATACCTCAGGCACTACAAGTTTATCTTTGTATCCAAATTTAATTCTGCTTACTCAGTCCACAGCCCAACAATTTGTAGTAGTTGGAAAAAGGATTTCCCAACATCAAATGGCCCAGGGTATGGTCCAACATTCAATTTGCTTCTAGAAACCCTGGTCATAAAATGATCCACTATAATTTTGTCATGAGGACTTACTTCACCCCACAGAAGCTCACCAAGTTCTCACCAAATCACTCCCCGACCTGCTCATTCTGTCCACACGGCACCCCTGGCACATTTTCATATAATGTGGGAATGTCCAGCTAGTCTATACGTTGTGATGTCATCAGCACCATCAACAATTATTGAAAAGAATGTGACTTCTTCCAATGTATTTCTTCTACTGAATGATGGAAAGCATTTTTCCCATTCCTGTCCATTGTATTATGATGGCTGGTATAACTGCGGCAAATTAATTGGTTCCAACATGATGGGGTTTGTCCCCACCACCATCACAGTGCTAAATAATACCGCCAGCATTTGATGTGTTAAAGTGGGTATCTCTTTGTATATGTGTTACATTTTTTAGGTTTCTTTCCTGTGTTGTGCTAGGGAACATGACAAGAAGAGAAAAGATTATCCCTATGGTACAATAAAGACTCTATCTATCTATCTATCTATCTATCTATCTGTTATTGTATTTTGTTTGCATCACACAAACTCCAACTGGTCCATCTTGTCCATCATTGGATCACAAAAATAAGAAATGAAAACACCAGGTCCCCTGTGCTGCCTGTGATTGAATCCCATCTATAGTGTATGAACAGCTGGGAGGAAAAGGTTAACCCTAGCCCTGATTGAAACATTATTACTCTGCTAATGGTTAGTTTGTCTCTTTCATCCAGATATCAAACGTTTTTGGGCAGACTGCCATTAAACTTGTTGTTCCAACAGCCCAAAATGTCCACTTGTACATTTTACAAATACAAAAATACAGTATAGTGGGCAGATTGGTGTGACATGTACTGAGCACATTCATGCTCCTAAAATAATGAACCTCTTCCATATTGAATACTCTAGAAGCTTTTCTATAGCCAATGTCTTATTTTTATTTTTTGGGATTGGGACCGAGCCTTGAACCTTTTTGGTTGTATTGAATTGCATGCCCCTCGCTCTGCATGGCTGGCCCATCACAGGACCAATTGTATGTCGGTGATGGTATGGTGTGCTTTCCTGGATGTTATCTTCTTTTATGCTAACTGGTTTTTATCGAAACACAGAGTAATCTACACTACACCCCCACAGTTTAGTTGTTGTATATGAGCTTGCTGTGCACTCCATTTGACTGATTCAGAAACTCCTGCTGTCAGAGTCCTGGAAGTGTTTCCAGTGTCTCCACAGCTCAGACTGTGAGTGATGGACAGAGGGAATTGTGGCCCAAGAGACAATTTGATTGGCAGCTAGGAGAATTGTGTGTGTGTGTGTATGTGTGTGTGTGTGTGTGTGTGTGTGTGTGTGTGTGTGTGTGCGCGTGTGTGTGTGTGTTCACTCGGATGATTCGGCCCTATATCATCAGATGCTGCAGGAAAAATCATGGATCAAAGTCAAGTCAAGAATAACAAAACTGTGTTCATTTGGGATTTTAATTTAGATCTCTTAAATCCTAGTCTGGAACAACGACAAGTGCATTTACCGGATACTTCCTGATTTTCTCTTGATTGTGAGGACAGACGATTGGATAACATGGGCGCCAAACTCAAAAGAGCGCCCCTTCACGCTGCTTCCGTGTGTGTTTTGGGCATTAATCTCACTGATGATAATAGTGCGTGTTTTTTTGTTTTTACTTTAATTAATAGGCTGATAGAGTATCAGGTAACTGGAGTGGTATTTTTTTATTATTGAAAATGTTCTTATTAGATCGTGATTACATTCATGGTAAAGGCCTGAAAAGCCAATCCCTGTTTTCACAGTCCACCAGCCTATGTTAAGATGGATCAAAGTGCTTTAATGAATGATTCATTCATAATAGAAACCCCAATCATACTGTATGAGAAATCAATTCCTTTTTCCCATGAAGAGTACGAGATAAAAAGTACCACAGACACCCAATAAAGGCATTGCTCAATAGAAGAAAACAGTTGTATGACATATTTCAAGATGCAAATCTCTATTAATGAAAATCGTAAAAGAGATTAAGATGCCCTTATGCTCTGAGGGAATGTGATGTAGCAGCCGCCATGTGTGTAACTGCTGTCTGACAAACAGATCAGAGTCAATGTGCGCATCACTAAAGAAGCATTATGTCCATGCTGCAGATCCATTCAGGACAGCCTATAGATGCTTGCTCTCGTTTCACGTCTGCAAATCTACCTAAACGAAGAGAGCCAGCCGTACAGTGATGCCGTACACAGCCGTGTGTGTTCAGCCTGTCCCACTTTTTAGCAGGTCAGCGGGTCTTTCCTGCGCTTACAGCCCAAATCTGGAAATATGACCAGGATTATAACATGGCTGCCACACATTCACCAGCACACACAGTGGCAAGGTGCACAGTCATGTGTCAGAAACACATTCACACATGCTCCTAACATGTAGAACCCACTGTTCAGCACCAATCACAGTCTTTATGTAAGCCTTCCATGGCTTTATGAACATGGACTGACATGAAGAAATGAAGAGTCTCGAAAACGGGTGCAATAACGTTTGTTTCCGCTCTTCCAGAACCGTGAAACTACAAAAGATTTGATACAAACAGGGTGGGAAATTAGCACCCGCCACCAGCCAATTGTGGAGTTTTTCAAAGTGGCAGGTGACTTTGCCTTGTATATGTCACAGACCCGCTTAGGGGAGTGTGCTAAACCCAGGAATACCAGTAAATCTTTCCACTGACAAACAGGATCGCAGGCAACTCGGCTCAAATATAACGCTTTTATTCTAAACAGTTTTAAAACTAGCAACAAACAAATGATTACAAAACACCATTAAGAGATTAGAATTCAAGTACTAAGGTTAAACACGCTAAAAATAATGTTCTTATCGTTCATGTTCAATGTTCTGTATAGTCCGTGGCAATGGCTGTGCAAGGGGCGGCCGTGTCCTGCTCCTGGAGACTGGCTCGTCCTTTTGCCGGTCCACGCGGTGTCCGACGCCTCTCGTTGGCCGACGCTGGGGGAAAACAGGGAGAGCACTCTCAATGAACAGATCACAAACAGTTCTTGTGCCCACACACTCTCCAAGGGTAGGTGGCAGACTTTCCTTTACTTATCTATTTCCTCGCGTTGTATCTCTCCCTAGAGTGGCTGCCGTCAATCCTTCGCCAAGCCGTCCGTTCGTCCCGGTTACCGCTATCCTCCGTGTCCGTAGGGCTTCCTTTCCTCGACGTCTGCTCTGCTCTCCTGCTCCCGACCTGTGCTGTCCCGGCCGTGTCCTTCTCTCTGCTTTACTGCACTCCTGCTCTCCTTTTAACAGCCTGCACTCTCACACACCTGCTTCGTTAAGTCCAGGTGTTTCCAATTGTCTCTGCCTCAGCCCATTAAGTCTGGGCGACCAAAAAAGGAACAAGGGGGAGGAGCTCCAGTCTTGTCAGGGGGAGACACAACCAGTCTGTACATAAAACTAAACCCACCCTAAAACATGCAATAATAAGTCATGCAATAATAAAACATGCAATAGTAAACCACGCGATAATAAGTCAAACAATAATAAAACATACAATAGAGGAACAGGCGGATGCCCAACAACAAAACCCATGCAACAACAAGGAAAAATCACAGCACACGCATGCAAACACCCCACCAATAAAAATCCACTACTGACATTTCCCCCCCTCTTTAATGGTGGTCGTCCCGACCATCTACTCGCTCTGATACCGAGCTGGAGGCAGGCCCAGATTTGGGCGGCTAGAGCGGCGCAAAATCGGCGGGCCTACTTCCCCTTGTTGGGCTGCTAATTCTACTGGAGGGTCAGGTGGTTGGTCCAACACTGGGTCTCGTTCCACCGGTGGCAGGCCAGGGCCAGTTGTCACCCATCTAGGCAGCCAGCAGGTCGGAGGGGGCATGGGTTCCGTTTGGAGGGGCCCAGCTGATCGCGGTTCCTCTGGTTCTTGCCTAGACTGTAGCAGATCCAACGGGCATAGCTGGAGGTTATTTCTATGTACTGTACGAGTGGGTGCCTCCTTACCTTCTGGTCGGAGCACGTAGACCGGGTAATCTTCTTTTAGCTGCTTCACCACCACATACGGTTCTGGGGTCCACCGCCAGTTCAGCTTCCCTTTAGCCCTTCTACGGAAATTTCTCACAAGCCCTCGTTCTCCGGGGAGCAGTGGCGCCAACTTGGTTCTTTTGTTGTATCTGGTCCGATCCCGGTCCTGCTGCTGTCGTGTTTGATGGGTTACTGTCTGGTAGGCATGTATTAAAGCTCTTTGATGTTCCTTCACCCATCCCGTCAGTGTATGGGGCTCCGTTGTAGACCTCAGACCGGTTACCCAGTCAACGGGCAACCTGGCATGTCTCCCAAACACCACATAATGTGGTGTCATACCGGTGGTACTGTGTAAGGTGTTGTTGTATGCCTGTACGAGAGCGGGGAGACGACTTGGCCATTGTGCTTGACTCACCTCCTCCAAGGAATTCAGCAGCCCTAGCAAGGTCTGGTTGAACCTCTCACATGCCCCATTGCCTTGCGGGTGGTAGGCAGTAGTGCGACTCTTCCGACAGCCATAAAGTTGACACAGTTCCTTCATTACTGATGACTCAAAGGCCGCCCCCCGATCGGTCAGAATGCGTTCGGGACAGCCAAAGATCTGGATGAAATGGTTGTACAGGGCCTGGGCGGTGGTATTAGCCGACTGGTCTCTGGTAGGTACTGCAAGGGCATACTTAGAAAATAGGTCCGTTATGACTAATACATAGGGGTACCTGTCTTCAGGCCGCCCCAGGGAAAGATAGTCTATCCCCACTATTTCGAATGGGTAACCAGTCAAGATGGGTACAAGGGGAACCTTTACCTCCGGCCCAGCCCTGGCACAGACGCATTGGGGGCAGACAGCTGTCCACTCTTTCAGGTCCTCTGTCATCCTCGGCCAATAGCAACGTCGTTGCAGGGTGGTGAGGGTCCTTTCTCTGCTCGGGTGTCCCATCCGGTCATGGTACGTCCTCCACACCTCCTTAGTTTCTTGTCTGGGGACCACCACCTGGAAGACCTCGTCTCGGGTCCCCGCCTCCTGATGTAATCGCCCCAGAATGCCATCCCGTAGCACCAGGTTGTCCCATTCTCGCTGCAGTTGCTTTACATATGACGAATTCAGGTCGTTATTCTCCAAGGGTGGCAGTCCCTGCTCCTTCCGCTGCCGTATCAACATCAATTCTGGGTCCTTGGCCTGCCGGTCTGCCCAGGACTGCTCTTCCACCACTACTCCGCCGGCGAGGGCTGGCATTTGGTCTCGTGATTCTGGTAATCTGGAGAGCATCAGCATTTTTATTTTGGGTGCCCGGTCTATACTTAATGTCATACCTAAAGTTTGCCAGCTGGGCTGCCCATCGCTGTTCCACTGCGCCCAGACGAGCAGTCTCAAGATGGACCAACGGGTTGTTGTCTGTGAACACAGTAAATTCAGCCCCATACAAATAGTCTTTAAACTTCTCCGTAACGGCCCATTTCAAAGCTAACAACTCTAGCTTAA
Source organism: Etheostoma nigrum (assembly GCA_029931835.1). NCBI lineage: Eukaryota > Metazoa > Chordata > Actinopteri > Perciformes > Percidae > Etheostoma > Etheostoma nigrum. The sequence continues at coordinate 653,313 of CM057238.1, forward strand.
ACGAGCTATAGTTCTGGTCATTTCGCTCCGTTGGCTGTAAACTACGGCTAGCATAAGCGATTACTCTTTCCTTTCCCTCTTGCACTTGGGCCAATACTGCCCCCAAACCATCTAGACTAGCGTTCGTGTATAGCTTAAATGGTCGAGAAAAGTCTGCGTAGGCTAGCACAGGGGTAGTCAGCAAAGCCTCCCTCAGCCGATCGAAGGCCTGTTGACATTCCAACGTCCAGGTGATTGGGGTGTTCTTACTCTGCGTGGCAGTACCGCGTGTTAAGGCATTTAATGGGGTGGCTATTTTAGAAAAAGCGGGTATGAAGCGCCTGTAGTACCCTGCAAAACCCAGGAAGGATTTTACCTGCTTCACGGTCTGAGGAATTGGCCAACCCCTTACGGCTGTGGTCTTAGCTGGATCAGTAGCCACCCCGTGCTCGCTGATGACGTGCCCCAAGTAAGTCACCTCACGCTGGAACAACCGGCACTTTGTAGGTTGGAGTTTCAGCCCGTGCTCATGGAGACACTGGAACACCTCCTCCAGGTGACGCAGGTGACTACTAAAATTTGGAGAGAACACAATCACATCATCCAAATAAATCAGCAAAGAGTCATTTACCAAGTTGCCTAAACAACGTTGCATTAATCGTTGGAAGGTCGCAGGGGCATTACATAATCCAAAAGGCATCCTGTTGAATTCGTACAACCCGAACGGTGTAGTAAAGGCTGTTTTTTCTCTGTCCATTGGATGCATTTCGACCTGCCAATACCCACTGGCCAGATCCAAGGTAGAATACCATCGGGCAGACTTAAGTCCAGTCAACGCCTCCTCAATCCGGGGCAGCGGGTAGGCGTCTTTGTGGGTGCACGCGTTCAATCTCAATGGATTGGGATTGCACAACCGCACCGGGACCTTTCCGTCACACACCACTGCCAACGTACGGCCGACGCACCACTCTGCATCACTGTCTGGAAGAGATTCAATCATCACATTGCAATTCTGTTTTGGGGTCCCTTCGGATACCTGTGTCCATACCAGCATCTCCGTCTGCGGTGGAATGATCACTGGTTGTTGGCGTGGTAACTTAATTTGGCCTTGATAGGGGGGAAGGAATTCCCCTCCAGAGATCCGACGACACTCTGCAAAGGCCTGCAATAATAAAACATGCAATAGTAAACCACGCGATAATAAGTCAAACAATAATAAAACATACAATAGAGGAACAGGCGGATGCCCAACAGCAAAACCCATGCAACAACAAGGAAAAATCACAGCACACGCATGCAAACACCCCACCAATAAAAATCCACCTCTGACATATACCAGCCACAGTGGCGGGTGGAGTGGTTTCCAGGGTTATTCCGTGACATCGGTTTAAAAAATGTGGTAACATTTCCCCAGTCAGCAGTAGCAACTTTTAAGGGCAAAGTAAAGAAAAACAAAAGGTACTTTTTCGAATAAGTGGTGAAGGGAAAACGAGGGAACAGTTAGCTTACTAGGGTTGGGAGATGTCCCCTAAATTGGCAGTTGATCAGACATACATTTAAATGCCCTCAGTAAATGGACAGTATTACATGCTGCCTCCTGCTGGTAGGGGTAGCACATTACAACTTGACCTACTTTCACTTTACTACGGTGCAGTAAAGTCGTGACTCAGATCTCCATAATCTGCATAACGACAGTACGAGGAACATTTAACAGAGCGACAGTAATAACCTAATATACCATCATTACTGAGATTAATAACCTAATATACCATCATTACTGAGATTAATTACCTAATATACCATCATTACTGAGATTAAAATACATTATTGGTTATATTAGCACTGAATAACGCATTCCATAAACAGAAACATAACTCTTGCAGTGCACTTGAACAGATGGGCAATATTAGCTCATACATAAAATAGCACCCTTGTGAATTAGCCTCCTGTTGCTAACGTACATCACGATGGTGGCTCGCCACCACAATGGTGACGATGATATGATATCGTCCATCGGCACGACCCCATGGCCTACCCTATAGACGAGCAGTCCATGCACTGCCCTTACTGTCGACCCTGCTCGTCTTCAGAAAATGAAAACAACTTGTTGGTTAGAGGAACAACTAACTTTAAATTAGAGGCAATAAAAGACCACGAGTCATCCAAGAAGTCTCATATCAAGTGCACTGCCGTACAGCTGGCAAAGATGGGACCCCAGGAGCAGAGTGTGGCAGTAAAGGCTTTCATTTTTTTCACATCACTTTTTATTTGCTTATATTAATAAAATATGTATTAATAATACAAAATAATGTATTGAAGCAATTAAAAAAATGCTAGTGGCTGGTAAAATTGGGCATCTATCAGCCACAGTGGCAAAAAAAGTTGATTTCCCACCCTGGATTCAAATAAGAGCAAGTAAATAAACAAATACAGTGGAAATGGGTTCATGCAGAATATTAACTGGATGCTCAAATGCAAATGCAGTGTGCTACAATAAAGCCAAAGTTCACATGTTGCTGACCAGTATTGACATAACCTGAGAAACATTGCATTAAATGGCATTTAACACTTTGCATTATGAAGTTCACTTAAACGGAAAATGTCACTTAAACATTTTATACCTCGCTCCACTCTCCAAGGGTGCAAAACTAGCAGTCTACTTAGCTGTCCATAGTTCTCGACAAACTTAACCCAGCATATACGTTCAAAATCTAATCCAAAACAAAGATATGCACATAAGCGTCCAGAAAACTGTTGAGTTGATATGCTGTGTACTACATGTGGTGTAAGATTTACGCAAGAAAGCGAAGAATATGACTGTTGTCTAACGCTGAAATAATTTTTTTTTGCAGCTTACCCCTGTTCCGTGTGATTTCAAAATAAAAGTCTCCTAAACTATGGTCTCTTCCAAAATGCTGTGTGTATACAGAGCAACATTAGCATGTAGCACAACAGCCATGAATCTTTTATTAAATGGATTCAGTCAGTGTAAAATGGTAGCTTCCTACTGGGCAGCAGCCATCTTTGTTCCTCTGTTCCTTCAGGAAGCTGAACACTGACTGTGTGTGTGTGTGTGTGTGTGTGAGAGAGAGAGAGAGTGTGTGTGTGTGCGTGTGTGTGTGAAAACGGGCATTAGTGTGACTTTAATACTTGCAGAGCCACACTGTTGCCATGACAACGCTACAGGCAAAGTGGGTCAGCAGGCTCCTGCCACACCCTGGTTGGCATGGCAACAAGGCTGGTCAATTAAACCTTAGCAGCACGATGAGTCACACACACACACACACGTATGCACGCGCGCACACACACACACACGCACACACACACACACACACACACACACACACACACACACTGTGATACAGGTAGCCTAGAGAGTTTGAGTCCATTCATCCCCAGACATTATGTGAACCAACAGTTGCTGTGCGTTCACACAACAGTTATCATCCATCAGTATGACAGCTAGATAGTTTGACCCTCACCCCAATATACTTTTATTGTCAGAGGCCGGTAGCGTTTTCATATAAATATAAATCCACCCCGTGTTTCCTTACCTCACTGAGCCAGTTAGAGCTGGGCTTTGGGAAGGGAAGAGATGGATAGGATGAGGAGAAAGACACCTATACGCTCACCTAGCATCACCATAGTGTCATTATATAGTATGATGTCACTGTTTGAGAAGCATTTCCTATGTATATAATATGTAATATAATATCATTTCAGTGAATCATATTTGGCAGGAGGGACAGGTGAGATGCGCTGAGGAGACAGATGGTCAGGATTAGGTTTCCGTGGTGACAGTAGGGTGAACTTGCTTGAACGAAACGTGACTGAATCATTATTGACAACAATCATTATCAGATGATCATTCTAGCCTCTTCTGTGTTTTCAGATTATAGGCTGGACCACTGATTAATGTCGCCCGATTGACAGATCATTCATGCCACTGCAGACTGACATGGTTATCTAATATCTTAATCTAAATACCCCCATAGTAACCTCAGTGTCTCTAAAATTCTGCATTAAGATTAGTGTATTCTAGTGGGACAGAATCTGTAGGAATATTCAACTGCTTTTTATATTTGTATTGTTGACTGTAATCTTCTTATTGTTGTTTTTTAGGGAGACAATTTTAAGATCTGTCCAGCGACTACGGATGAAAAATAGCCTTTTTGCTAATTCTGCTGCATTTACAGAAATGTTAATTAATGTACACTGTCCCTGTAAAAAAAAAAAAAATGAAATTAAACTATGTCACGTGATGTGAGGGTGAGCCTCGGTCAGTAAGATCACACATCGCTTCTATTGAACTCCCTCCAGATTGGTTAGAATGGGTCTGAAAGACACAATAAATCCAGACTAGATTAATGATAGAGGATGGAAAAAGAAGGGCTGCCGTTCCAGGAGTGGGCTTGTGAAGTGGCTAGGTTGGCGATGTTTGAAAAAAATGGGTAATGTGTTGTATTTCCACCCTTTCTACATAAATATAGACACCAAAAATGACTCATTCATTTTAGGAGAAAGATGGTGTTTTGGACTAAAACACTCCAGAGGAACAAATGAGCGTTTACCTTTTCCTGTTATTTCATTCTGAGATTATTTTCCATTGAAGTTCATGAATCAGTTTCGGCATGGCCGGTCGAGTGGATCTATATCCATATCATTGGTATGGGGGTTTAATTCTCGCATCCCCTGGGAGGGGAAGGGCATGTTGTAAATCATATGATTTGTATTTTGTTAAGAAAAAAATAAAGAGGACTGAATTCTCCACAGATAAAGTCTGCTAATCCAACTGATCATTCATGAACTCAGAGTTAATGAAGACGCTTTGAAACGCAGTATATTCCCTCTCATTGACATAGTTGACTGTGTTATATCATCAGGTCCATGGTGCGTATGCATGCTTTAAAGCTTTCTGAATCATCTTATTAATACATATCAACATTCTGTCGCCTGCCCATGAAATCATATCATCATACTGAATATTTGAAAAGATGAATTCTGTGTGTGTGTTAAGGTTGTAAGGAGTGCTGTGAGCGCTGTGTGGGCAGTCTGCCCTGGGCCTCCCTCATCGCTACGGTCCTCCTCTACATGGGCGTGGCCTTGTTCTGTGGGTGTGGCCACGAGGCTTTGAGCGGCACCGTCACCATCCTTCAGAACTACTTTGAAGTCATCAGAGCCCCGGGAGAAACGCTGGATGTGTTCACCATGTGAGTGACTTGTTTTTACCTCCAAGGACCCTAGTCCTACCTGTGGGTTTTCATGTTTTTTAATAAGTATAAATTGCGATTCCCTTACATTCCAGTCAAGTTTCACATAACAGTAGGGACGGACTGATCACAGGACAAACCTTTACTTTTGAGCTACTTTACTGGGAAGGCTCTAGCATTTCTGCAGCCTTTAGTCTTTGTCAGTTTTGTCAACTGTGTTCATCTAATGACCTCATAAGGGGCAAGATTCCAGATCGGCCCATCTGAGTTTTCATTTTCTCAAAGGCAGAGCAGGATACCCAGGGCTCGGTTTACACCTATCACCCTTACTAGCCACTGGGGGGCCATAGGCAGGCTGGGGGATTTCATATTAATGTTAAAAAATTTTCATGCCATGGGACCTTTAAACATCAGATTAAGTGATTCTTTTCTCCAGTACTGATGATGCTGAACTGAGAATTGCCTTTTAGTAATTAGTAAAGTTTATCAACTGTGTGTGTGTGTGTGTTCTCTGCACAGTATCGACATCCTGAAGTACATCATCTACGGCCTGGCAGCTGGATTCTTTGTGTTTGGAGTACTGTTGCTGGTGGAGGGCTTCTTCACCACTGGAGCCATCAGGGATCTCTATGGAGAGTTCAAAATCACCGCATGTGGACGCTGCCTCACCGCATTCGTATGTCAGACACACATACACACATTCTATATTTCATCAGGACGCTCTCAGAAAGAGTAACTGATTGTGTAGTTAATGATAAGTCTGATAATAAAATATACAATTTCATCTCACACACACAGAGACACACACACATACACACAAACACACACACAATTGAATATAAATGAGTCTACTTTGCATACTAAATGCAGTATAGAATGTAAAAGTCATTTGGTCACACATTTAATAATCTTAAGCTATATATATATATATATATATATATATATATATATATATATATATATATATACACCTGTCAATTAGGAACCCTATTAAAGTTTTTTTCATTAGCTACATAACTTTGAGCCACATGTGCAAACCTCTAACTACAGTCTACACAGCAGCATTTCATGGGGACCAAACTCTAGTTCCTTTTTCATCGCTGGAACACAAGTATCAAAAGTCTACACACTCCCAGACCGATCTCATGAAGTGGCGTATGTGTGACTTGCCAATCCGTATGCCATTATTGGCGTGTTATCAAGACTAATACTCATTCTTTAGCGTGTTTGGCCTTCGTTGACTTACATTACCTTGCGATTGTGTGTGAATTTACGCCATAGCGAGTAGTATGAAATGGTCGAAAATAATCCGTGTACGGAAGTTGGGGGGGGGGGGGATGGGAAATATACAGGACTTTCACCCAGAAGACCGGGGAGCGTGACAGGCGTGTCACGTTTCCTAAACTCAACCGTTGCTTTCTTCTCACGATGATTACATACACAGCTATTAAAAGAAAGTGAAAAAACTACTTCTTTGCTATAGTAAAACTGCATTCTTACTGTGTTTCAGAAAGTAATGGAGGTGAAAGCAATGGAAACAGCACATGCATTAGTATTTAGAGATGATGAAGTGTCCAGTGTGATGAAGATAACTGCTGCATGATGCTGGAGAGAGGCAGGATTAGACGCTCTATTCTTTTTTACTGCTACCTTTATTATTTTTTCTGGTCTTACAGGGAGGCGTGTTCAGGTGCATTCTGGGCGTGCTGGTCTTACAGGGAGGCGTGTTCAGGTGCATTCTGGGCGTGCTGGTCTTACAGGGAGGTGTGTTCAGGTGCATTCTGGGTGTGCTGGTCTTACAGGGAGGTGTGGTCAGGTACATTCTTGGCGTTCTGGTCTTACAAGGAGGTGTGTTCAGGTGCATTCTGGGCGTGCTGGTCTTACAGGGAGGCGTGTTCAGGTGCATTCTGGGCGTGCTGGTCTTACAGGGAGGTGTGTTCAGGTGCATTCTGGGCGTGCTGGTCTTACAGGGAGGCGTGTTCAGGTGCATTCTGGGCGTGCTGGTCTTACAGGGAGGCGTGTTCAGGTGCATTCTGGGCGTGCTGGTCTTACAGGGAGGTGTGTTCAGGTGCATTCTGGGTGTGCTGGTCTTACAGGGAGGTGTGGTCAGGTACATTCTTGGCGTTCTGGTCTAACAAGGAGGTGTGTTCAGGTGCATTCTGGGCGTGCTGGTCTTACAGGGAGGTGTGTTCAGGTGCATTCTGGGCGTGTTGGTCTTACAGGGAGGTGTGTTCAGGTGCATTCTGGGCGTGCTGGTCTTACAGGGAGGTGTGTTCAGGTGCATTCTGGGCGTGCTGGTCTTACAGGGAGGTGTGTTCAGGTGCATTCTTGGCGTGCTGGTCTTACAGGGAGGTGTGTTCAGGTGCATTCTGGGCGTTCTGGTCTTACAGGGAGGTGTGTTCAGGTGCATTCTGGGAGTGCTGGTCTTACAGGGAGGTGTGTTCAGGTGCATTCTGGGCGTGCTGGTCTTACAGGGAGGTGTGTTCAGGTGTGTTCTGGGCGTGCTGGTCTTACAGGGAGGTGTTTTCAGGTGCATTCTGGGAGTGCTGGTCTTACAGGGAGGTGTGTTCAGGTGCATTCTGGGAGTGCTGGTCTTACAGGGAGTGGTGTTCAGGTGCATTCTGGGTGTGCTGGTCTTACAGGGAGGTGTGTTCAGGTGTGTTCTGGGGGTGCTGGTCTTACAGGGAGGTGTGTTCAGGTGTGTTCTGGGCTTGCTTGTCTTACAGGGAGGTGTGTTCAGGTGTGTTCTGGGCTTGCTTGTCTTACAGGGAGGTGTTCAGGTGCATTCTGATCACACCATTGACCAACAAAACCCTGGTCTAAAGTCAAAAACGCATAATTTAATTGTTATTTTAACAGCACATTAGTAAAATGTGCCTAGGCTCGTGCACTGTGCACACTATGCCTGTTAGACACACACAAACACACACAGGGAAGTGCAGCAGCACACACACATGCAAAAGATTAGAAATAAAAATACTATGGTGAAATCCCCTATCAACGCGTACAACCGCGCCTGGCTTTTAAAGGGAATGGGAGATGACCTCTGATTGGTTGATTGCATGTTACCCAGAACACACCTCTGATTAATGAAGACACTAAGTACAACCCTTAAGGAACATGCACCCGGACTCTTTTATTCCGCCATCAAACTAGCAATAGTGGATTTGGACATGGTCTAAACGCAGCTGCGCCAGGCGCTTCACACCGTGCGCTCAAATCGGTAAAATAGGGCCCTGAGTGTGTTCTGAGTGACAGTGTGTGTGTCTCAGTGAGGGTTGTTCTGAGTGTGTGTCTGCGCTGAGCCTGTTCTGAGACCAGTGTGAAGAGTTGAGTTGTGTCCAAAAATGTAAGCCTGAAACTAAAACATCATTGGTCTTTGAATGTGTGTGTTTTTTTTAACAATGCTTATACATTTTTCATTGCAATCACTTTTAACCAATGGTTTCCATTGAATGGTGTGTTTGAAGCCAGTAACCCATTTGATGTGCTGTTTCTGTGTTCTCAGCTCATTTTCCTGGCCTACCTGTTCTTTCTGGTTTGGCTCGGAGTGACAGCATTCACCAGCCTGCCCGTCTTTATGTACTTCAACGTTTGGTCCATGTGTCAGAACACCAGCTTGGTGGAGGGAGCCAACTTCTGCCTGGACCTGCGTCAGTTCGGTATGTGCCTTGGTAACATCGCTAATATTTAAATATCTCTCAAAATAAAAGTGGTTATCATCTCTGCTTTATCTTCTGCAATGTTCTTTAAAGTTAGGATAGCAGACAACCTTTCGCTACAATATGTTGTATGTATGTATTCCACTCACTTCAATTTAAACCATGGAGACAGACAGAGGAACGCTTCTATCCATCAGATCACAACTCTAAAGGACAGAATGAAAGAAACATGTCTTTTTGCCCTTTGGGATTTATTAAAGTAGAAACGGGTTACTTCTTGTCCACAGAAGGTGTTGGTCAGCTTTTGAATACAGTCTGCCATTCATCTTGTGCTACAATACATGTTCTCATAATCCTTGACTGCAAATTCTCTCTGCACTGCCTGCTCACTGACAGAACACATACTGTGCGCATCCTCCCACTTTGTGCAGGCAAGTAACTGGCACACACAATGGAAAAACCTGTGTGTGTGCGACACCATTGCCAAATTACCAGTAGAAAGCCCAAAGTGTACCATGTGCCACAATGGAGCCCGGAATCTTCTCACTACTCAAAAGGACTGATGAAGCTGAACTAACCGGGACTGTATTAGTTGTTGAACCACCCAGTCTGTGCCTCTGAGGTTATTAGAAGAGGTTGCTAGACGGCCTTTTGGACTTGGACATGTGTTTGTCTCTGTTGGTGGTAGTGCTGTGTTAAAGCTGACTTTTGGCTTCACATGGTTTAGTGATCCACCCCCCCAATCTTTGTCCTTATGCAGAGTCTGGGGCTCTTAACCCTCATGTTGTCCTCGGGTTAAATTGACCCCTACCCAAAATAACATGACTGATTCCCCACAACACTCTTTGGGGTGATTTTGATGGGTGATTTTGGGAGGGTCTTATTCAATTTTATAGCATTTGAAGTGGTTTTTAAAATAGTATTGAGTAAAAGTTGACATATTCCAGTCTGTGATTATACATCAACATACCTGTACATTCCTTTAATTTTAGTTCAAATAATTCCTAATTTCTGCTTTTCTAACTCAAACATTAGGTATAATTTCCTTATGTATTGACCATAAATCCCAAAAATAACTGTAAAACAAAACTTAGTGTTACGTAGTGCTGAAAACGTCAAAAAAGTGTTGAAAAAAGGGACAAAAATGTAAGAAAAAGTTAAAAATTGTTGATTTTCAATTTTGACGGGAAGACAACACAAGGGTTATAAGTGGTAGATGCTAGATTGGATCCACTAGACATGTCGATGAAAAGACGTGCCTCATGGCCCGCCTTATTCTGCCTCTGATTGGCTTATGCTGGTATTCTTACCCTAACCTTAAAACAATCCTCACTCCCCATGCCCAAACCAAATCAAAGATCCTCTCTGACCTAACTACGTTGACAATGGTAGCAGATCCGATTTAGGATCTACCTTTGTAACTACGTTGCCTTACTTCCTTGGTGAATGAATGCGTGCTCCTGAGCAGAAATTGACACACAGTTAGACACCCCCCCTGGCCCTGATTGGTGCATCCGAATAGGAAGCGGTGGATTTGTGCAGATTGCAATAAAGGCTGTAGGTGGTGCCACCTTATTACCTGTTACACCAATTGACCTGCTTCATGTAGTTCTACTCGAACATAGGGTCTGTTTCAGCAAATCTGACAGAAAGTTAGTTTTATAAGTCTTACCTACTGCACCTTTAAGGTGCCACTGGCATGTCTCTGACTTTGTCATTTTACATATGAAACTGTTGTAGGACAAAATCTATTTCTGCTTGGATATGAGGATAGGTTGTGTGAAAGAACATACAGGTAGCAAAATAAAGTAAAAAACCCTAAAACAAAGGAACAACTAAGTTAAATACAATCATTTAGACTGAATATGCATTTCAATTCTAACAATACAGCATAAAGTTCCATGTTTAGCTGTGGGCACAGTTAAAGTTTTTTGGGTTTTTGTTCAAACATTTTAACACACTGTAACCCTGTTTAACTCACACACTGAAGAATAATGGGCGTAGCATCAGTGACCCACCCACTGGTTTGTGGTGTGGTTGTTTCGAAGCTTTAAGTTAGACCTCTGTCCTGATTGAAGCACATGCTTTATCCTCTATTTTGTTAAAATTTTGTTCATTATATAACCCCCTAGAGATGTATCATCTCATTTTCAACGGGGTCCCGACATATGACAATCACTACATGCCAACAGAGGAGGGACAGGAAAATATCACACGACAACATAGCACAATGGCGAAGAATCAGAAGTATAAGTTGAGAGGAGATAGATGTAAAGTTGACGTTACGCATCACATGATCAGTGTGTAATTTGAATGAGAGTTCAGAATCAAACACCAAGATGGCATGGAGCAGATCTAAAAGCTAATATTAAAAGTTGTAGGTGAATTAATAAAGATGGCACCTGTGATGTGCCATTATCAGCAGCAAGGGACACATCATTGGTGATTTAGAGAAGGGCAGTAGTTGAGGAGTCATTGATTGAAACGGTGATGAGATATTGTTGGGACTGAGATCATGTGAACGTTGAATATGAATATTTCATTTTTCCAATACTTAAGCAACAGAACAGGACATACAATGAATATAGGTCTATGATGTTTGATTGACCAATGACACACCAAGAGGCATAGTGCAGACTGGCCTGCTGTCAGCAGACTCATTACTGCATCTAATGGACATGGAAGGATTATAACAATTCACTGGTTTATGAAAGTTTGGATAATATTGAGGTCTGTGTGAGTGCATTGTTCTCAGCAGCACACTGTGCTCACGCAGGACACTTCCTTCCTATTGGCCAATCTAATTCAGTAACTACAGAGACTCTTTCAGAGCTGCAGGAAAGTTCTTCAGTTGATTTATAGATGGCCCGCGTAATGAGGAGTTTGTGTGTTCATCAGGAGCGGTGGCCATCTCTGAGGAGAGGAAGGTGTGTACAGGATCTGAGAAGTTCTTCAAGATGTGTGAATCCAACGAGGTGAGATGAGTCAGCTGATAGAATGCATGACCTGTTTCAAGACAAAGAGCAGAACAGTGTAAACTTTGAATTTCTTGTGTTGCAGCTGGACTTGACCTTCCATCTGTTCGTGTGCACACTGGCCGGAGCAGCAGCTGCTGTCATCGCCATGGTGAAGACCATTATACTCATATCTGATTGGCCATGGATGGATGGGGTTGGGGGAGGGGGTGGGGGGGTGGGGGGGGGGTACTAATAGGCACTAATAGGCATAGCCTAAGGATCTACTTTACAGTAGGAATGAGATGGACACACCTACAGTGCGCTATACTCAAAAAGTATATTATTGTACAAAATCTATTTAAGTGCAAATGATAGAAACCATTCTCAAAGCACCTATTCATAGTTTTAACGTCATGGCGCAATGGGAACGCCCACCTGGAGAGAAAAACGAAGCTGTCCTCCACTGTCTGCCAACGAGTCAGCTCAGCTTTAACCACACTGGAGCCAAACTGTCAGATAGTTGTTAGTTAATTGGATGCACAAACCGAAAGGAGGCCAGCCTGGGTTGTGTTTCTACAGAATCCCATCTCAGAACGGAAACACAGAGAGGAGGACATTCTGGATTTGTGCAATTATACGTGCCAAACTAGCGGACTAATGTTACACTGACCACTGACACTGAAACTGACCACCCATGCAACCAGAGCCTGTGGTCAAGCCAACCGTATCTCCCATCTCCATGGTCAAACCAGCTCATTTCATTTCAATACTTTGTGTTGAAATTCAGGTTTATTCAGGTTTCAGTGTCTTGCCCAAGGACATTTTGACTTGGGACTGCAGGGCCAGGGATCGAGCCACCAACCCTCTGATTGGTAGGAGACCGATATACCACCTGAGCCACAGCCGCCCCCAATAACTGATAACAGAACAGACAATATTGTTAAACCACACTGTTTAAAAGCATCTAAATCTCCATATGTTAATGAAATTTGAATTCTAGCCCTGTTGTTACAGAGCTACACCCACCAGACCCCCTGCCCTTCTCAGTCCTCCACCCTGTTCTTCCTGCTTACATAGAAGGCCATTTTGGCTTCACCTGAAATCTAAGGCACCTCATATCAGGAGCAACACACACAAATCTAAATCAAAACCCAAAAACACTAATGTTGCTTAAACTGGCAACACACACACGCTTTAGCACAACATGAACTGAGTCATTCGCTTTTTGTTTGACTAAACATTGGCAACTACTAGAAATACTACTAGAAACTAAACTAGAAATTTCACCATTCTTTCAATTTATCCCTCATGTTGTCCTCGGGTCAAATTGACCCCTTTTCCTATATCAATGTTCTTTTTAATTCCCCAAAATAACATGATTGATTCCACACAACACTGCCAAGTACAAATCTCTACTTTCATTAATTTTGGGGCGTCTTATTCAATTTTATAGCATTGTAAAACAAATGGAAGTGTTTTTGAAATAGTATTGAGTAAAAGTTGACATATTCCAGTCTGTGATTATCATCAACATCCATTCCTTTAATTTTAGTCTCAATAATTCCTAATTTCTGCTTTTCTAACTCAAACATTAGGTATAATTTCCTATAAATGAGGTTTATTGACCATAAATTCCAAAAATAACTGTAAAACTAAAGTTTTTTTTTGTTTGTTTGTTTTGTTTTTATCTAAAAATATACATTTCTCTGTTTGTTATATCACTTCAATGTTATTGCTACAAAAAGACAGAAAGCAGGCAAACCGACCAACACATATATAATAACAGATCCATACTTGGCGCCTGTGTACCAATACAGTATTGCCACTGAAAATATCGCGATACTATGCTGTATCGATTCCCCCCCACCCCTAGTGTTCAGTGCTTCTTCAGGGAATGCAGAGCAGTACTCTACGAACTAATACAATAAAAAGACACACTGAGAACCCAACAGTCCTGAACTGTAACTAAATAAATGTACTTGATTACTGTAATTAAGTATACTTTACTTTAAAGGAGCGATTAATACACATACAAAATAATAAAAAAATAAATTTAAATATAGAATGACTATACTAGTCAAGCACCCAGTGAACAGCAGCGTTTTCAGCAACAAATAATTCTGCTTCGTTGGCACTTTTTGTTATGACAGTGACCGATTTCTGCAACATGAACTCACCTCTGCAGCACGCCTTTCATTGCTGAGAGCCACAGCCATTGCATGGAGATAATTAATCATCATAAGTATTATATTGCAAGAATAATAGAAAAGCATAACACACACATAACAGCTATATAGTTAATAGCTACCTTAGTTACCTGATCTTTTGAATGTCCTGGATGCATCCTTTTATATAGACTGAATCTATCTTCCTCTTAAGGAGCTTCAAAATCAAAAAAATCGTTCCTGCGCGACGTGTTTGTCATCAATCATTCTGTGTAGGAATATCTATTGTCTCAGCTGCCAGGACTGAGATAAAATCCCTGTGGGCTCCCTCCCAACACACAGCATACACTCCAGTAGCTTATTCTGCACTGTTCCTTTAAACACTGGCACACACAGTCTATGATTTTTGATTTTTTGTTACTTCTTGGTTATGCTTTCTGAAACCAATTCTGTAGCCTTTATCTAGCTGTTTGGCGATGCTACGTCTTCCAAAAAGATGTAGCTTCATGCTATCTAAGTGGTTGCAGCTGCTCTTATGTCTTTTACTTTTCGCGAGATGTTTTAACCCTCGTGTTGTCTTCCCGTCAAAATTGAAAAACATTAACTTAACACTAATTTATTAACTTTAGTTTTAATGTTATTTTTTGGAATTTATGGTCAATAAACCTCATTTATAGGAAATTATACCTAATATTTGAGTTAGAAAAGCAGAATAATAATTAAAGGAATGGATGTTGATGATAATCACAGACAGGAATATGTCAACTTTTACTCAATACTATTTCAAAAACACTTCCATTTGTTTTACAATGCTATAAAATTGAATAAGACGCCCCAAAATTAATGAAAGTAGAGATTTGTACTTGGCAAAGAGCGTTGGGTGGAATCAATCATGTTATTTTGGGGAATTAAAAATAATTTTCATATAGGAAAACGATTTGACCCGAGGACAACATGAGGGTTAAGTCCCGTACCCCTGTGGTTGTCCACAACATTTCTCTTCCAGAACTTTGAAATAACAGACAGGGAAAGCAAAAGAAGGCATTACTCATACCACATCTAGTTAGCTTTTCCATAGTGATGGAGAAGCTTCGTGTATAAGATCTCCCTCGATCCATGGTCTGTTGGTGAATGTGTAGATCTGGACGGGGGGGGGGGGTCTTTTACCCTCATTTTTTGCCAGCTTTCCTTCTTGTAAAGGATATTTGAAACAACAAATATCTTTTACTGCTGCAGCAATGTAACGCTACATACTTACTAGCTAGCCTACTAGTTCAAGTTGCTAAAACTAGTTCTGGGTGGGTCCTGTTAAGTGACAGATATCAAGAACCATTCAGAGTGGATAAATTAACATGTATTCAATTCTGACCTGCAACCTGCGTCCGGAGGATAATCTTTAAGAAACCAATTAACGACTCACATAGACACCCATTGCCATGAAACCGCAGGAAACATATTGAAACATAGAAAATAGTAACCAATAAAGCCTGTTTTTAATAAATGCTGAGGCTCTTAGTACCAGCCGACACATCGTATGAGTAAATATTTTTTTATATCATTTTTGTATACATTCATATTTCTGGAATTCAGATGGGGGCGGCGCCCCAGCGCCCTCTATTGACAAGCGCCACTGCCTGAAAGGTTGTTTAGGAGCTGCCATAATAAAAAACCCTCTCAGTAAAAACCACACCAAAAAGACTGAAAACCAATGTTGAAAGAGAGAATAATAATAACATTGGAGGCAATAGCAACATGTCAAATCCTCCACGGTTTCCTTCCAGTTTCTTGGACCACACAGTGGACAGCCTGGTACACAATGCTGTGTTGTGTATGGTCTTCACACATTTTATCTACAAGGCCTTATTGTCATCCTTGTGCTCTCCCAGTGCTAGGCTCAGGTAGTCCTCGGCGACTGGGTCTGCAGGGTCCGCTTTGGTCTTTCCTTGGCTGTAGTTCAGGAGTAGGCTCCTCTCTTTTCCAGAAACCTTCTGGCTCCACAGCTCATGGAGCCTCCCAGCCCCCCGGACCAAGTGTAGGTTCTGGGCATCGTTCAGCATCGGGCCCCCTGCATCCACCAGTGTTGCTACTGTGGGTGTCCAGCTTGGACCTGTGAAACCATGGTTATTTCAACAACCAATACATATAATTATAAATCATATTTCTGTATATCTGTATCAGTGTCTCTGTGTCCCAACCGGCTGCAGCAGATGCCGCCCACAAAGAGCCTGGGTCTGTCCGAGGTTTCTGCCTAAAAGGGAGATTTTCCTTGCCACTGTTGCACCAAATGATCGCTCAATTGTGGGAAATTGTTGGGTCTCTGTGAATTAAATGAGTACAATTGAATACAGAGCTTTATAGCATATTTAAGCTCATGTGCTGTGTTGTGTTAGCTTGTTGAAATCTGGTGTCCCCTAGTGACCAAATACAGGACAGCACTCCAATTCATCCAAACCTGTTTTAGAATTACTCCTTCGTCCAGATGATTGGACGAAGGAGGACTGTCTGATGCTGCTGGAGAGGATCCGGACTCTGCTGCCCGACACCGACGCCATGAAGTATAAATGTACTTGCATGACCTGCTCTGAGGAGACATGCTGCCTATATTCTTAGACCTATTTTTATTCCTGTATTCTGAATGCTCTCTCTTCTACAAATCCCTTTTGCCTGTTCTAAATACTCCATGTAAATAATCACTACTTTTAGCGTATATAGAGCAGCATATCTCCACCAGACTCCATGTAAATAATCACTACTTTTAGCATGTATAGAGCAGCATATCTCCACCAGACTCCATGTAAATAATCACTACTTTTAGCGTCTATAGAGCCAGCATATCTCCACCAGACTCCATGTAAATAATCACTACTTTTAGCGTGTATAGAGCAGCATATCTCCACCAGACTCCATGTAAATAATCACTACTTTTAGTGTGTATAGAGCAGCATATCTCCACCAGACTCCATGTAAATAATCACTACTTTTAGCGTGTATAGAGCAGCATATTTCCACCAGACTCCATGTAAATAATCACTACTTTTAGCGTGTATAGAGCAGCATATCTCCACCAGACTCCATGTAAATAATCACTACTTTAACGTGTATAGAGCAGCATATCTCCACCAGACTCCATGTAAATAATCACTACTTTAACGTGTATAGAGCAGCATATCTCCACCAGACTCCATGTAAATAACACTACTTTTAGTGTGTATAGAGCAGCATATCTCCACCAGACTCCATGTAAATAACACTACTTTTAGTGTGTATAGAGCAGCATATCTCCACCAGACTCCATGTAAATAATCACTACTTTAACGTGTATAGAGCAGCATATCTCCACCAGACTCCATGTAAATAACCACTACTTTTAGTGTGTATAGAGCAGCATATCTCCACCAGACTACATGTAAATAATCACTACTTTTAGCGTCTATAGAGCAGCATATCTCCACCAGACTCCATGTAAATAATCACTACTTTTAGTGTGTATAGAGCAGCATATCTCCACCAGACTACATGTAAATAATCACTACTTTTAGCGTGTATAGAGCAGCATATCTCCACCAGACTCCATGTAAATAATCACTACTTTAACGTGTATAGAGCAGCATATCTCCACCAGACTCCATGTAAATAATCACTACTTTAACGTGTATAGAGCAGCATATCTCCACCAGACTCCATGTAAATAACCACTACTTTTAGTGTGTATAGAGCAGCATATCTCCACCAGACTACATGTAAATAACCACTACTTTTAGCGTGTATAGAGCAGCATATCTCCACATGTAAATGGATGAATTAAGAGTTTATTTCAACCAGACCAGAGTGGGGATTGTTTGAACAGTGGAAAGATTTTTGAATGAAGTGTGTTTTTTTACGATGCTAAACGTAGTGATTATTTACATGGAATCTGGTGGGTTTGGTGATTTCAGGGCTGTTTCATGTTAAGTGTTCTGCCAGGTTGACAGCAGAACATGGTCATTGTCCTGGACCAGGTGGACAAGTTGAATCGCGTCTACAATGTTCTTCTTCCCCAAAGCCTGGCCTGGAGATAAGGAAATGGCTGCTCCCTAGAGTGTTGGTTTGAAACAACCTTGTGGCATTGGCACTGTACAGGACAACGCATGCAGATCAGATCACAAATACAGTGATAGCTTTCTCAGCTTGTTGCAACCAGCTTCGGTTTATATTAGCTGGGGTGACGTATAATGTAGGTGGGCCTGGGGGTCCTCCCCCCAGAACAATTTGAGCATGTAACACTTGAACACTGAATTTGTATGCACCTATTTCTACCAACTTATGCTTAAAATACCTTCATTTACAGTGCCTTGCGAAAGTATTCGGCCCCCTTGAACTTTTCAACCTTTTGACACATTTCAGGCTTCAAACATAAAGATATAAAATTTTTATTTTTTGTGAAGAATCACCAACAAGTGGGACACAATTGTGAAGTGGAACAAAATCTATTGGATATTTTAAACTTTTTTAGCAAATAAAAAACTGAAAAGTGGTGCGTGCAAAATTATTCGGCCCCCTTGCGTTAATACTTTGTAGAGCCACCTTTTGCTGCGATTACAGCTGCAAGTCGCTTGGGGTATGTCTATCAGTTTTGCACATCGAGAGACTGACATTCTTGCCCATTCTTCCTTGCAAAACAGCTCGAGCTCAGTGAGGTTGGATGGAGAGCGTTTGTGAACAGCAGTTTTCAGCTCTTTCCACAGATTCCCGATTGGATTCAGGTCTGGACTTTGACTTGGCCATTCTAACACCTGGATACGTTTATTTGTGAACCATTCCTTTGTAGATTTTGCTGTATGTTTGGGATCATTGTCTTGTTGGAAGATAAATCTCCGTCCCAGTTTCAGGTCTTTTGCAGACTCCAACAGGTTTTCATCCAGAATGGTCCTGTATTTGGCTGCATCCATCTTCCCCTCAATTTTAACCATCTTCCCTGTCCCTGCTGAAGAAAAGCAGGCCCAAACCATGATGCTGCCACCACCATGTTTGACAGTGGGGATGGTGTGTTGAGGGTGATGAGCTGTGTTGCTTTTACGCCAAACATATCATTTTGCATTGTGGCCAAAAAGTTCGATTTTGGTTTCATCTGACCAGAGCACCTTCTTCCACATGTTTGGTGTGTCTCTCAGGTGGCTTGTGGCAAACTTTAGACGAGACTTTTTATGGATATCTTTGAGAAATGGCTTTCTTCTTGCCACTCTTCCATAAAGGCCAGATTTGTGCAGTGTACGACTGATTGTTGTCCTATGGACAGACTCTCCCACCTCAGCTGTAGTTCTCTGCAGTTCATCCAGAGTGATCATGGGCCTCTTGGCTGCATCTCTGATCAGTCTTCTTCTTGTCTGACCTGAAAGTTTAGAGGGACGGCCAGGTCTTGGTAGATTTGCAGTGGTCTGATACTCCTTCCATTTCAAAATGATCGCTTGCACAGTGCTCCTTGGGATGTTTAAAGCTTGGGAAATCTTTTTGTATCCAAATCCGGCTTTAAACTTCTCCACAACAGTATTACGGACCTGCCTGGTGTGTTCCTTGGTCTTCATGATGCTCTCTGCGCTTTCAACAGAACCCTGAGACTATCACAGAGCAGGTGCATTTATACAGAGACTTGATCACACACAGGTGGATTCTATTTATCACCATCAGTCATTTAGGACAACATTGGATCATTCAGAGATCCTCGCTGAACTTCTGGAGTGAGTTTGCTGCACTGAAAGTAAAGGGGCCGAATAATTATGCACGCACCACTTTTCAGTTTTTTATTTGCTAAAAAAGTTTAAAATATCCAATAGATTTCGTTCCACTTCACAATTGTGTCCCACTTGTTGGTGATTCTTCACAAAAAATAAAATTTTTATATCTTTATGTTTGAAGCCTGAAATGTGTCAAAAGGTTGAAAAGTTCAAGGGGGCCGAATACTTTCGCAAGGCACTGTATGTAAAGGGAAACAAAGTAATGACAATTCAGAATATAACAGCATTATCTAAAAAAAAAGAAAAAGAAGACATCTTAAGAAATTAATTGGTGAAGGAACCATTCAGTGCTTTATAGACTAACAGCAGCATTTACAAAGTAATTCTGTATTGTAACGGAAGCCAATCATGTGATTTGAGTATTTATATATTTATTGAGAGATTTTTCCAAGTTGAGATGTGTACTTTGATTAAGCCTGGCTTCTCCTCTCCTTGCTCAGGTCCACTTCCTGATGGCTCTGGCGGCTAACTGGGGCTACCTGAAGGACGCCAGCCGTATGCAGAAGTACGAGGACATCAAGTCCAAGGAGGAGCAGGAGCTGCACGACATCCACTCCACACGCTCCAAAGAACGTCTCAATGCCTACACATAAACACACAAAACACACACACGCGCACACGCACACACACATACACGCATAGTACATACATGAGTGAAAAAACAACAAAAACATACATTCAAAGACAAAAGAAGGCAGGGATGAGTTGAGTTGATAAAAATGATAAAACACAGACACCATGCAGTAGATCATTGGCTCAGGTGATCTATGCTAACACCTTAGCATCCGCTATGTTGCTTTGGTCCACTTTGATTAAGCCGGACTTTCAGCTTTCCCTTCAGAGTGGAAACAAAGCGAGAGCACGGTGCAGCTGATGGCATCATTACACCATTTCTCAATTGAAATGGTTCCAAAAATGAAATTTGGCTTTAAGGAGTTCCTAATATTTCACTCTGAAGATTTTTTTAAATATAAAGGCCTAAATGGACCAGGCCAGGCCTCAGCCGTTTTGGGCCCTAAGCTTTCCTTCCCCTTCAACTCCCCAGAGTAGCTTTGCAGTGTGTCAGTGTGCAGAAACATGAGCTGACAGTGGCCAACCATCACAGACAGAGACTCAAATAACCATGGAAGAGACAAAAAACTGACAAAACAGCACAGTGCGTGTATGAAAAAGCACCAAAACATACAAGATGATAAGGGTTTAAGAAAAAGATGCAAGGAACGGAAAAAACCCAGACAACTGTTCTTGATGTTAATGTACTTTGTGGCCCCTGGGGGCCCTCACATCTGATTGGATTGATATGTTTGGCAGACTGTGCTTTTACCTTTTTTTCCTGGCTTACAATTGGTCACCGTGCTGACCAGTGACACAGCCGTTAGCATGGCACGCTGCAGTCAACGATCTACAGCACACACACACACACACACACACACACACACTCACACTCACTCACACGGTCGGTGTTGTGCAGCCAGTGTTCTATGGTGGTGTCGTGTCGTGTCACCACATTATGAAAAGGTGTATTGCAGAGAAAGAAACGTGTACCCAGGTACAGATGGGTAGCTTTGAATCCCCCCCCCTCCCTCCCCCCAAACCCTTCCTCTTTCTCTGCTACGGTACCTCTTCATCCTGAGCTCAGTTTCATTAGCAGTTCCACATATTCCTGTTCCACACGGCCGGCTTTTGGAAATGAAAAACTGGCTTAATAGTTTCATGTAAAACTGAAAATTAAAGTGTATTTTGATTAAGAACAGACTCCGATGAAGACGCTCAGCTATAGTGAGAATAGATCTTATTTTACTCTGTGTCACACGTCGGGCTCGCTGAGCTCACTTAAATTTTCAGAATAAAAGCAGCTGAGATGCCAACGGGAAGTGAAACGGCCAATGAAACGGGGCTTCATCCCGTCAGTGGAAACTGAGGATCTGTCCTCAGAAACAGCACATCCTTTCAGCACAAAGTCTTTTTTACATTTTCTCGTCAGTCTGATAAATAATGTTTTTGTCTCACTTTTTGGAATTTTGCCACATTTATATCAGTATTATTTAAGTGTAATTTTCACATTGGGGTATTTATATGGAGCAGGTGTGTGTGTGTGTGTGGCAGGGGGGTTGGGTTACATCACTTTCATCATGTTATGATACTATATTTCAGTGGTTCTGCAGACACACACACACAGGACATGCCCAGGTGCATTGTGGGTGCTATATTGGTAGTGCAGGTTGTAAAGGCTGAGCTGGTTGTCCCTCTCCTGACGAGTTGGGTTGAGTTGCCAAGTTGTTTGAGATGAGAGATGTTAACAGTGAATCAGAAGCGCTGAAGGAACCAGGTCCCTATTTACCATGTCATATCTAGAAGACATGGATCCTCATAGGCCAGGGGGGACGCCGGGGATGGGTGTGTTGAGCCAACATTGGAGCAAGAAGAGATCCAGCTGTGGAGGGAAGGGAAGACTCTCTATCTGCCAGTAGAGACAACTGACAGTCATTACTGTACTGAGGAACTGATTAGTCATCTCACACACACACACACACACACACACACACACACACACACCGCCATTGCTCTGAGCTGTAATTATTTGCTCTTTTACTTTCCACCAAGAACATTTCACTATTTTATTATCAACTCTTAATCTATGAGCCTTTTTAAATGTGAACTTGTTGATTATTAGGGGGAAAAGTAAATGCTCTTCTTTTTTTCCTTTTTGTGGGCAGTATTAAGCACTGTACCTTCATGCACTCTGTAAAAAGATATACGTATATATGTGAAACAGTGGAGGTGAGCAGCCGGGAGAAGGATGACCTGTCGGTGCACGAGTCCGGGGGAGCCCATCACACACACACACACACACACACACACACACACACACACACACACACGTAAATATAGCTTGAATATAGAGGTCAGAGTCTGTGCCAGATGATTGCCACATGCCAGTAACCAATTGGCTGATTATCCAAAACTAATGGTGCACCTTGGACAAGGTTCTGCAGCTGTGCACCTGCATGGTCCTTTAACAGGCAACCATGGAGCCTCAGCCACTATGTGACCACATCTCCCTGTTCAATACCAGGCCAGTCTCATTGGTTTTCAAGCTCATTTGGTTTAAATCTGGTTCTTTGTGTGTAAATGCAGCTCTGACAGAATGAAAGACAATGAGTCCAGTGTGGAGTCCAGCAGACTCGTGTCCTGTTCAGGCGTGTCTTCGGCTGCTCGCTTACTATTTTTAAGGGTCTAGTTTTACAGTAACAGTATTCTATCATTTCATTGCCTGACAATGGATGTCTTGTCAGTGTTTTTAACTTCAGATAAAAGAAAAAAAATAGTTTTTGTGCACTTATTTTATTGACCATTGTGAGCTTTCTCTCTCTCTCTCTTTCTCTCCTCTCTTTCTCCTCTCTCTCTCCTCTCTCTCATTCTTGGTGTGTAAGTGCATTTAGATCCCATTGTGGGATCTGTGTATAGTCTTGCGGCATTGGTTATAATCTGAAGAAAACGAATGAACTGATAATAATGACGCTAATCTTATACTATAGGTAAAAAAAAGAATCTAGTTGTTGTTTGTGGCATGGTTATGCATTCAATGGTCATCATTTCAATGATTAAAACTATACAAAAAAAATCCTTATTTTTCACTGGTGCTGTTCTGCTGTTTGGATTTGTTCTCCGCGTTTCAGTGTGCAGTATTGCGGTTCCTGTTGCTAATGGTGTTACTAAGCTAGCTTGCTTGCTCAGTTGTTTACCACCAGAGCAATATATTGTAGCAGTTTGACTAAATCCATAGCCGTACATTTCTGGCATACTGGTGCATGAATCTATGATTGCAAGTGATATGATCATGGTGTTCTACATTGTTTCTCCTTATTAAGCACATTTGCAGATGTGGTGTAATGTATTGCTCTGGCCAGCCATCATCCTGCTCACATCTTCTTCCTCTTCCTTCAGGATAAAATCTGGGGGGCCAATTTACATCTGAGACTCTATTTGAATTTCAATTAGACCCATGATTGTCTGATTTGCTGTGTGCTCGCATGCGTATTGAGAGTCAGAAACAAGGGGTAATATACAAATAACAAATGACATGTCAGGTTATTTCCAAAGCATATTAGAGCTGCACAATCCCATTTGAAGGTGAAGAAGAGACCCAACCCTGGCACATGTATTCCTCATGAATTGGATCTCCACATATAAATAGATCAGAGGATATGTCGTTTTTCATTTGAGCAAAAAAATGTCAAACTGGGTGGTGTTTGCCAGGTGGTGCCTGATTGAAATCTGATATCCACTGCCTGCTGTTGGAATCTGTGAGAGGATGTGAGCTGCCCGCACTCCATTGTTTTAAGTCTCCTCATCTAACCCACGTCTCCTAGTGAAGATGAATGTCTCCTAATCCTGCGTCCTTCATGTCCACCCCTGGCCACATCTTATTGTGACAGGATTCAGACAACTGGCAATGTCAGCTTATTAAAGCATGGATTTCCAAAACATGAAATCTGATATCTAAACCCCCTTAATGTCAGGTTGGACATCTTGGACAATGGGAGTATTGTTTTTCTGTCTCACCATAGTATTCTAGACTTTTTGTACTTCACTCGGGTTGCTTAGTAGCAAGCTTTATCTGATTCACTCCTCCATTTTTGTAAATATATGTGCCAACAGCTTGGGCAGACAGTGGCTTTTTTTATTTGTAAAGACATAAACTTGCTTGCATATATAAATAAAAGAAAATAATACACTTGTGTACTTGTTAATAAGGGAATGTTTGCGTCTTTATTTTACATTATAGCACATTTGTGCTTGTCTAAAAGGTTCCTGATAATAAAAAATAAAATAATAATAATAATAATAACAATAACAATAATAATAATAATAACAACAACCAGGGGCCTATTGCACGAAAGTAGAATAAAGATATCCAGGATAAGTGAAAAAGCGTAGCTTGACTTAGTGTGATCTGCTCATCGCGGCTTAATCGGTTGCACGTTTGCCGAGCCAGGATGAACAGGTGACGCTACAGTATGTCCAGCCAGGTGTAGATAGCCAGGATGAACAGGTGAAGCTACAGTATGTCCAGCCAGGTGTAGATAACCAGGATGAACAGGTGGAGCTATGTCCAGCCAGGTGGAGATAACCAGGATGAACAGGTGGAGCTATGTCCAGCCAGGTGTAGATAACCAGGATGAACAGGTGAAGCTATGTCCAGCCAGGTGTAGATAGCCAGGATGAACAGGTGACGCTATGTCCAGCCAGGTGTAGATAACCAGGATGAACAGGTGGAGCTATGTCCAGCCAGGTGGAGATAACCAGGATGAACAGGTGGAGCTATGTCCAGCCAGGTGTAGATAACCAGGATGAACAGGTGAAGCTATGTCCAGCCAGGTGGAGATAACCAGGATGAACAGGTGAAGCTATGTCCAGCCAGGTGGAGATAACCAGGATGAACAGGTGGAGCTATGTCCAGCCAGGTGGAGATAACCAGGATGAACAGGTGGAGCTATGTCCAGCCAGGTGGAGATAACCAGGATGAACAGGTGGAGCTATGTCCAGCCAGGTGTAGATAACCAGGATGAACAGGTGGAGCTATGTCCAGCCAGGTGGAGATAACCAGGATGAACAGGTGGAGCTATGTCCAGCCAGGTGGAGATAACCAGGATGAACAAGTGGAGCTATGTCCAGCCAGGTGTAGATAACCAGGATGAACAGGTGGAGCTATGTCCAGCCAGGTGTAGATAACCAGGATGAACAGGTGGAGCTATGTCCAGCCAGGTGGAGATAACCAGGATGAACAGGTGGAGCTATGTCCAGCCAGGTGTAGATAACCAGAGGCCTATTGCACGAAACTAGGATAAGGGATTAAGCCGGGATATTCAAGTTATCCTGGATGAATTTAGCTTTGACTCGGTTGCATGAAACCAGATTGAATTAAGCCCAGCCAAGTAACCATGGAGATTTATTCTTTGCGGCTAGCCTGGTCCAGAGCAGGCTAACAGCCAGGCTAAGATTAATCCTGGAGTGTCATGTGTCAAATCAGCTGCCGAAATAAACGTGTTTAACAGTTATTCCGTTGTCTTCTGCATGTGTTCTGCTTTAATTTCATTAACATGCATTAGCCTACTTGTCACTATTGTTGTCGCGGGTTTGATTTAAACCCTACTACAGCTGTTTAGATGGTTAGAAATGGTTGCACTGGCACCCTGATGCGGAGTGGGACTTTTCCCGGTGGGACGGTACTGTTTCGAGGCTGCCTGGCGTGCGGCCGCTGCCAGGTGGCTTGCAAGTCACATCAGTGTCCACTCTCTCTGTAAAAGTAGAGATGAGCAGCGCGGCGTCCGTGGTCTCAGCTTCAGGTTTATACAGGACGCGCTCCGAAGATTAAGTGTGACGATATTAATGTAGCGATATTCCCAGATGATATTAATGTAGTGATATTTCCAGATGATAATAATGACAGACTGGTCAGAGATCAATACATTCATGATTTCATGTTCTTGTTGCTTATCCTTCTCTAATAAAGGACAGTTTGTGTTACTCCTTAATATGTAGGCCTAATGTTTTTTATTATAGCTTACATTGGTTTCATAACCTTCTCATTAGTCTCCCATCCCTGGACCAATAACGTGGCCTATATACAGTACGTATGTAGTGTAGTTATCGTTCATCACACCGGGAACACCACAATGCTTCTTCATCTTTTTATTTTGGTGCGGTCACTTGTCAGAAGAATAAAAAAACATGAATATTGTTTTACATATGCTCACAGCGTGTATTGAAGTCATTTACTTCTTTTTCTAGTTGTTGTCCCTTTCTGATTGTTCTGTATGAACATTAATTGTACAAAGAATTAGATATAGCTTATAGAGATTTGTGCATATGGTTGTAAAACTCGCGTTGTGAATAAGGGTTTGAAATTAAGCCTAGTCGTAGGGTCTATTTATTATTATTATTATTATTAGGGTCCATTTCCCGAGGAACATTATTCCCTCTGCTCACTTTTAAGGCAAAGGCTAAATAATAATACATTTTATTTATAGTGCTTTACATGGTAGGCTAGTCAAAGACACTTTACAGTAAAACCAGCACATATATCATATAAAAACAGAAACATGAAACTAGCATATTTAAAGCAATTAAAACACAGTGTAGCCTACAACTTTGTAAAAATGTGTAGTGACTATAGGCTAAGGAGATATTTTTACACTCTCACACATTCAGTCGGGTCCGCTATGTTGGGCTTTTTCTCTCCATTTGATAAGAGCCGTATTTCCCTTTTTGCATATTCTTCCCCTCCTCGTTACTTTCCATTAGAAGCTGCTGCTCATTGGGTGAAACATATGGCGCATGCGTCTTCTCCATCTCTGCATCAGGAAATCTGTGATCGATACCGTGGTCTATGTGAGAAAGCCGTGAACGTGCACTTATCCCAGCTATCTACACCTGGCTGGACATAGCTTCACCTGTTCATCCTGGTTATCTACACCTGGCTGGACATAGCTCCACCTGTTCATCCCGGTTATCTACACCTGGCTGGACATAGCTCCACCTGTTCATCCTGGCTCGGCAAACGTGCAACCGATTAAGCCGCGATGAGCGGATCACACTAAGTCAAGCTGCGCTTTTTCATTTATCCTGGATATCTTTATTCTACTTTTGTGCAATAGGCCCCAGGATGAACAGGTGGAGCTATGTCCAGCCAGGTGTAGATAACCAGGATGAACAGGTGGAGCTATGTCAAGCCAGGTGTAGATAGCTGGGATAAGTGCACGTTCACGGCTTTCTCAAATAGACCACGGTATCCATCACAGATTTCCTGATGCAGAGATGGAGAAGACGCATGCGCCATATGTTTCACCCAATGAGCAGCAGCTTCTAATGGAGAGTAACGAGGAGGGGAAGAATATGCAAAAAGGGAAATACAGCTCTTATCAAACGGAGAGAAAAAGCCCAACATAGCGGACCCGACTGAATGTGTGAGAGTGTAAAAATATCTACTTAGCCTATAGTCACTCCACATTTTTACAAAGTTGTAGGCTACACTGTGTTTTAATTGCTTTTAATATAGTTTCATGTTTCTGTTTTTATATGATATATGTGCTGGTTTTACTGTAAAGTGTCTTTGACTAGCCTACCATGTAAAGCACTATAAATAAAATGTATTATTATTTAGCCTACCATGTAAAGCACTATATAAATAAAATGTATTATTATTTAGCCTTTGCCTTAAAAGTGAGCAGAGGGAATAATGTTCCTCGGGAAATGGACCCTAATAATAATAATAATAATAAATAGACCCTACGACTAGGCTTAATTTCAAACCCTTATTCACAACGCGAGTTTTACAACCATATGCACAAATCTCTATAAGCTATATCTAATTCTTTGTACAATTAATGTTCATACAGAACGATCAGAAAGGGACAACAACTAGAAAAAGAAATAAATAACTTCAATACACGCTGTGAGCATATGTAAAACAATATTCATGTTTTTTTATTCTTCTGACAAGTGACCGCACCAAAATAAAAAGATGAAGAAGCATTGTGGTGTTCCTGATGTGATGAATAAACTACACTACATACAGTACGTATATAATAATAAGTTATTGGTCCAGGGATGTGAGACTAATTGAGAAGGTTATGAAACCAATGTAAGCTATAATAAAAAACATTAGGCCTACATATTAAGGAGTAACACAAACTGTCCTTTATTAGAGAAGGATAAGCAACAAGAACATGAAATCATGAATGTATTGATCTCTGACCAGTCTGCCATTAATATCATCTGGGAATATCGCTACATTAATATCGTCACACTTAATCTCCGGAGCGTCCTGTATAAACCTGAAGCTGAGACCACGGACGCTGCGCTGCTCATCTCTACTTTTACAGAGAGAGTGGACACTGACGCGACTCGCAGGTCTGCCGGCAGGCAGCGGCTACTGGTACCGCACGCCAGTCAGCTTCGACCATAGACCCTTAATATACAGTCTATGGCCTCGACACAGTACCGTCCCACCGGGAAGTCCCACTCCGCATCAGGGTGCCAGTGTAACCATTTCTAACCATCTAAACAGCTGTAGTAGGGTTTAAATCAAACTTGCGACAACAATACTGACAAGTAGGCTAATGCATGTTAATGAAAGTAAAGCAGAACACATGCAGAAGACAACGGAATAACTGTTAAACACGTTTATTTGGGATCAGACGGCAGCTGATTTGACACATGAGACTCCAGGATTAATCTTAGCCTGCTGTTAGCCTGCTCTGGACCAGGCTAGGCGCAAAGAATAAATCTCCATGGTTACTTGGCTGGGCTTAATTCAATCTGGTTTCATGCAACCGAGTCAAAGCTAAATTCATCCAGGATAACTTGAATATCCCGGCTTAATCCCTTATCCTAGTTTCATGCAATAGGCCTCCTGTAAGTGTATCCTATGTGATGCTGTTGTGTGGGCAGTAATAAATGTAAAGACACATAGTTACAGTTATGAGGAGACATGCTGCTCTGAGGAGACATTCTGCTCTGAGGAGACATGCTGCTCTGAGGAGACATGTTGCTCTGAGGAGACATGCTGCTCTGAGGAGACATTCTGCTCTGAGGAGACATTCTGCTCTGAGGAGACATGCTGCTCTGAGGAGACATGTTGCTCTGAGGAGACATTCTGCTCTGAGGAGACATTCTGCTCTGAGGAGACATTCTGCTCTGAGGAGACATGCTGCTCTGAGGAGACATGTTGCTCTGAGGAGACATTCTGCTCTGAGGAGACATTCTGCTCTGAAGAGACATTCTGCTCTGAGGAGACATTCTGCTCTGAGGAGACATGCTGCTCTGAGGACACATTCTGCTCTGAGGAGACATTCTGCTCTGAAGAGACATTTTGCTCTGAGGAGACATGCTGCTCTGAGGACACATTCTGCTCTGAGGAGACATGCTGCTCTGAAGAGACATTCTGCTCTGAGGAGACATGCTGCTCTGAGGACACATGCTGCTCTGAGGAGACATGCTGCTCTGAGGACACATTCTGCTCTGAGGAGACATTCTGCTCTGAAGAGACATTCTGCTCTGAGGAGACATGCTGCTCTGAGGACACATTCTGCTCTGAGGAGACATTCTGCTCTGAAGAGACATTTTGCTCTGAGGAGACATGCTGCTCTGAGGACACATTCTGCTCTGAGGAGACATTCTGCTCTGAAGAGACATTCTGCTCTGAGGAGACATGCTGCTCTGAGGACACATGCTGCTCTGAGGAGACATGCTGCTCTGAGGACACATTCTGCTCTGAGGAGACATTCTGCTCTGAAGAGACATTCTGCTCTGAGGAGACATGCTGCTCTGAGGACACATGCTGCTCTGAGGAGACATGCTGCTCTGAGGACACATGCTGCTCTGAGGAGACATTCTGCTCTGAGGAGACATGCTGCTCTGAGGAGACATTCTGCTCTGAGGAGACATTCTGCTCTGAGGAGACATGCTGCTCTGAGGAGACATGCTGCTCTGAGGAGACATTCTGCTCTGAGGAGACATTCTGCTCTGAGGAGACATGCTGCTCTGAGGAGACATTCTGCTCTGAGGAGACATGCTGCTCTGAGGAGACATGCTGCTCTGAGGAGACATTATAAACGCTTTCAGATTATTCTGTCTGTTATTCTGATTATACATCATTTAAGTAGATAAACAGCCCCTTTTGGTGGGAAAATTACAACAATACATTACTATATATATATATATTATAAAATAGTCCCAAAAAATCTAAATAATTATAAAAAATATATACTTTTTATTGATCTCCAGTGGGGAAATTAAAAAAAGGTCACTCTGTTGTTATAACATACGGAAGCCGAGAACAGCCATTGATTTAGTTAACTCTTATTAATTTGTTATCACGATAAAACAAAGTGTGTTTTCTCTAGATAACAAATGAATTAATAATGTGTTTGTCTTGAAGCGCCACTGGCTGTAGCTGTAGCCTACCGGTAAGTTGTGCGATCCATATATTGCTTTGATATGTGTCGTGTTTATTATTATGGTTTTGGCACAGCATTACTTTGTGTTTGTGGGATCATTTTCATGGCTGGTTAATGTGATTATCCTGATTTCAGTCTTTAAGAGTCCCGGGGAAGTCAAAATGACAGATCACATTACTGAGCAACGCATCAGGATGTACAACAATCAAAGTCTAATGTAAATGTAAATCTGCTGTATTTATATATATCTTTTCTAGTCTTAACGACTACTCAAAGCGCTTTTACATCATACAGGAACCATTCACCATTCACACACATTCATACACTGTGGCCGAGGCTGCCGTACAAGGTGCCACCTGCTCATCAGATACACACTCACACACATTCACACTCCGATGCGCAGCATTCAGGGTTCAGTGTCTTGCCCAAGGACACTTCGACATGGGACTGCAGGGCCAGATTGAACCACCAACCTTCCAATTGGCCGGTAACCGCTCTACCACTGAGCCACAGCCGCCCCAGCAGCTTAGTCCTCGTCATTGAAGGAGAAGACTAGCCTAATTAAGTGATCCTGCTGAGACTGCTACCTTCATTAGCAACCAGATAAGCGGACCGGGTCGTCTTCATGGTTAACGAATTATACACGAGAGGTGCTGTCAGGTTCAGGACACTTTATCTTACTAAATAAACATGGTCAAGCAAAGAAACGGGACGCAGACGGCAAAATGTGTAGTTAAAAAGCTTTTGCAAAAGGGAGAGCTCCGTGAGAGCAATCTGCCTGCCAGTATTGCTTCCGCGGAACAGACACCTAGTTACAAAAAGCATAGGCTTTTTATTGAAGCACACACACACAAAGATTTACAGTTGTTGAGTCTAAAGCATCTGGTGTTTGGTTTATGCCTACACAGAGAAAGGAGGGCAGAGTGCCTGACCTCGAAACTAAGACTATCTAAAGGATTTACAACAGAGTAGACTTTATGGCGGTGCTTTAAGGAAAACATAGTTGGTTAAATGTGCATATAAGATCATAAAACATAAAGCATACATGAATATACGTAAAGCAAGCTATGGATACAGTATATGATAAGCATGAAAGCAGTGATTATGATATGAATATGAAAGGCAGTGATTATGATATGAATATGAATATGAATATGAATATGAATGTATCAATTTAAGCATGCAAGATATAACATTCTAAGACACTACTACAGAGAATTGTCTAATAAGTCCCTTATAAAAACGAATTTCTCTGTCAGGTGCAGATTGGCTGGACTGCGAATTACTCGAGACATGGTTCAGGAGGTTCAGTCAGTCTTGACCCAGAGGACGTACAGTAACGGTGAGGAACAAGACTTGCTGACCCCTTTCGGCATTGGAATAAACGGATGCATTGATGGATTTTCGCGTCATATAATCTGGATGCTAGCAAACGCTTCATTTAAGTCATTTAACCCTCGTGTTGTCTTCCCACCAACCGTCAAAATTTCAAATGAAAAACCTTTTATCAACGTTTTGGTTGTCTTTGTCTACCCCTTTTGTTTCTTCCCACCAATGTCACTTTTTCAAAGTTTGTGGACTTTGTCTGAGCCTTTAGATATTTTGAAGGGTTTTTACCAAATTTTTGAAACTTTTTTTGTTACATTTGTCACTTTTTTTGACATTATTGTCACTTTGTTCGGCATTTTTTCACATTTGTTCACATTTTAGTTACTTTTATTGACATTCTTTTATCAATTATTATTTCTCCAAATGCTATAAAATTGACAAGAAACACCTAAATTCAATGAACTGATTATTTATTTAACTTGTGAGGAGCGGTGTTGGGAACCATCCACACTTTTTTGGACAAATTGTTTGAAATAAACCCAAAATCTTGATATAGAAACTTTTTGAAATTTGACTCAAAGACAACAGGAGGGTTAAAGTAGCTGTGATAAGACCTCTCCTGAAAACCCTCTCTCGACCCGAGGTCTTATCAAACTATCGCTATAGATAGATAGATAGGGTAGTGTGTGTTCCAAGGATGCGGTACAGCAAAACAATGAATTTAAAGCTGGGGGGGGGGGGAATCTACAGGAGACAGAACAAGCTGTTGGAGGGACGTCTTCCAGGATTCCCAGGCAACTGGAGACTTCAATGGGGATTTCATAGACAAGTGTCTCATCCAATTCTGCTTTGTTAAGATTATCTAAGTAAGTCCTTCACTGTCCATATCATTAATATAGTAGCATACATCGCAGGAATGTATTTCATTTGTTTTGATATGAACCAGCTTTAATATCAATTTGCCCCCTGCGCCACCTGTCTGTATACCTGTCTGTATACCTGTCTGTATACCTGTCTGTATACCTGCCTGTATACCTGTCTGTATACCTGCCTGTATACCTGTCTGTATACCTGCCTGTATACCTGCCTGTATACCTGCCTGTATACCTGTCTGTATACCTGCCTGTATACCTGTCTGTATACCTGCCTGTATACCTGTCTGTATACCTGTCTGTATACCTGCCTGTATACCTGTCTGTATACCTGCATGTATACCTGCCTGTATACCTGTCTGTATACCTGCCTGTATACCTGTCTGTATACCTGCCTGTATACCTGTCTGTATACTTGCCTGTATACCTGCCTGTATACCTGTCTGTATACTTGCCTGTATACCTGCCTGTATACCTGTCTGTATACCTGCCTGTATACCTGTCTGTATACCTGCCTGTATACCTGTCTGTATACCTGCCTGTATACCTGTCTGTATACCTGCCTGTATACCTGCCTGTATACCTGTCTGTATACCTGCCTGTATACCTGTCTGTATACCTGCCTGTATACCTGTCTGTATACTTGCCTGTATACCTGCCTGTATACCTGTCTGTATACTTGCCTGTATACCTGCCTGTATACCTGTCTGTATACCTGCCTGTATACCTGTCTGTATACCTGCCTGTATACCTGTCTGTATACCTGCCTGTATACCTGTCTGTATACCTGCTTGTATACCGGTCTGTATACCTGCCTGTATACCTGTCTGTATACCTGCTTGTATACCTGTCTGTATACCTGTCTGTATACCTGCCTGTATACCTGTCTGTATACCTGCTTGTATACCGGTCTGTATACCTGCCTGTATACCAGTGACGTGCAGTCAGGGTAGGCAAGCTAGGCACTGCCTACCCTGCCAAAATTCAAGCATAAAAATGTTTATTAAATAAATGTTTTTAATAAGCTTGTATTTGTATTTTTACTGTTTATTATTGTGATTTATATGTGTGTTATTCGAATTTTTTAGACGGTACGATGACAAATGTAGCAGTTACGCATAATCAAATAGAAAAAATTGTAGAATAAGCAGTGCCTTTACTGTCCATTCAAGCGATAAACCAATGTTGCGCATGCGCACTTCGATCCTGTATTCTTTAACATGTACGGCAAAAAGCACAACTCTGCTGTGCCTTTGCACGTAAATGTGTTATGCCAGTAATCATCTCCGTTACATATCAAACATGGACCAATTAAAATCGAGATATTACTGGACCTTTGCGTAGTTGACGTCATTACAACAGCTACGTTGTAAGCACAATCCCCGCGAAATTCAAAGTCAAAATGACAGCAGCGGTGTCCGCCGATATCACAGCGATGAGGAATTTCTCTAAACTCGATTTTAATTCAAAAAAGAACTAATAGCAAGATGGAGGTCTACGCCAGCCTTAGACGGACTACCGCAGCAAAAGGGACAAAAACTTGTCCGATCGTTTCAAACTGACTGTTTGGAAGAAAAGACGTGGCTACGTGGCTGTGCTAACAGTCAGCGGCTGGACCTCTACGGGGTCCTGGATCTGAACAGTCAGCGGCTGGACCTCTACGGGGTCCTGGATCTGAACAGTCAGCGGCTGGACCTCTTCGGGGTCCTGGGATCGGAACAGTCAGCGGCGGGACCTCTTCGGGGTCTTGAGATCTGAACAGTCAGCGGCGGGACCTCTACGGGGTCCTGGGATCTGAACAACCTGCCCGCAGCTTTAACCAAGCATGAAAAACCGTCAGCTCATATAATACCAGCAACTACAGCTTCGCACATCTTCCACCCTGAAACGGATCCAAACATCCAGTCGGAACCGGACCGGGCCAGCACGTGTTTCAGCCCTCGCCATTCTGTCAGAGAGTCAGAGACTATGCAAACTGATGGCCCGTAAAGACGAGTTTTACAACGCAATGATCCACGTCTTCACGAGGAAAGAGCGTCGGATGGATTTTACGTACAGATAATCTACCGATTGGTGAGTCAGAAACTATTCTGGGCTTAGTGAAGCCATTTGCCTTCATATTCAGTTGAGCAGTGTGTGTTTTCATTGTTGCTGACTGGGACTGACAAACATAATTGGCGGCTGTGCAATAATTAGAACAAAGATGGTTTCATAACTTGCATTCTGATGCTGGACATTAACTTGTGTGTGTGTGAGAGAGAGAGAGAGAGAGAGAGAGAGAGAGAGAGAGAATATATGTCACCCAGAGTAATTGTCTGAAATCTTAATTTTGCGGGAGCACAACTGTCATTGTGGTCTTCAAATCAGCGAGTTTTAGAGGTCCTAAGGTCCAGGTATAAACGGTGTGGTGATCAGGCTTTTGCGGTTGCTGCCCCGAGACTCAGGAACAAGTTACCCCCCCCTCCAGATATTCGCACTGTTACAGATGTCGCTCTTTTTAGGTCCAAACTCAAAACATATCTGTTCAGTCTGGCTTTTAATACGTAGCAGCGGTGTGACGACTTCATTCTTTTGTTTCTTTGTGACTTTTTCTGATTTTATTGTTTTCTATGTTCACTTTTTCTATTAGATTATGTCATTTTACTCATTCTGTTAAGCACTTTGGACCATTCTGGTTGCTGTAAAGTGTTATATAAATACATTTAGATTGATTTTGGTTGATAGATTGATGTCTTGCTATCGACCGTGCGTGTGTGCCGCGCTTGTGCGTAACGTTTAGCCTACTGTTTTGATTGAGTATTAGCCTAAACAATAAATTAGGTAATCTGGCTTTCATAACTCAGTGCCTAGCCTCTTACTGACATCACCGCACGTCACTGCTGTATACCTGTCTGTAGAGTTGTCTGTATACCTGCCTGTATACCTGTCTGTATACCTGCCTGTATACCTGCCTGTATACCTGTCTTTATACCTGTCTGTATACCTGCTAGGGGTGGGGGAAAAAATCGATACAGCATAGTATCGCGATATTTCCCGTGGCAATACTGTATCGATACACAAACGCCAAGTATCGATCTTTTATTATTTAAATTGCACATGAGAATTTAACTTTTTGTTAGTAGAATAATCAAATCAATTGCTTATTCAGTCCACCAGATGGCGCTGTTAGTTTTCTGGTGAGGTCAGCGGGGTGACTGTCAGCGTGCAGGAGGATGTAGATAAAACAAACATGGCAGCATCAGAGAAAGAATCAGAAATGCACCGTCTGCGTTTAAATCAAGTGTTTGAAACAAGAAAGGGACAACTGAGATGGATATGAGACATGGGATTTGCAAGGAGTGTCGTATGCAAATAAAATACTAGGGAATACCACCAACATGAGGGCTCATCTCACACGCCAGCATCTAGAGTTAGCGTTAGCCGAGGACGGTAAAGCTAATGCTAAACCAGCTCCGCCGAAAAACCCACCAACACTGGACACACTTAGCTCGACAAAGCTACCTCCAAATTCAGAGCGAGCGAAGAACGTAACTCGAGCCATCGCCTGCTTCATGTGCAGAGACCTGCGTCGTGGAAAATGAGGGATTGTGTAACTTGCTAAAAACACTGGAACCAAGGTACGTAACTCCGTTGAGCCGCTTTTTCACAGATACAGCCGTACCCAAGCTCTACAGAGAAGTTTAGCTTAAAGTTCAGGAGAGTTTAACAACAGCAGAACGTGTTGCATTGACTTGTGATGCATGGACGTCACGCCAGTGGATTCCTCTGTGACTATTACAGCTCATTATCTCACAGAAGACTGAGGGATTGCAGACTACAACCTGGTGGTTGTCCCCGACAACGCTTCTGAGATGGCCGTTGCCGTTCAGTTAGCGGGACACCTCCACGTCAAGTGTTTTGCGCACACAAAATATTTTTGAACTTTTGTTAGTACCAAGGTTGGCAGCAAACAGTAGCACATTTTGTTAACTTAAAGAGTACATGCTTTGTGTACAATTTTTCATTTTAACATTTTATTTTAATGTAAGGCTACATGTTTTATTTTAGATTTAAAAGTTATTGCCTTTCTAATTCCCTCGGGGCTGAAGGGCTGAAGTTGCATTGGAAAAATCTACCTGTAGTAGAACAGCAGTGCATAGCTGCTGGTATTACAGTCTAGTCCACCTTAATTATATGCAAACAGTTCAGTTTGCCAGGTGTATACAACATTTATAACATATTAATGAAAGTGTTGGTTTGTTAGTCAGCTTTTACAGCAATAAAATTCATGTGAGATGAACAAACAGATGTTGACAACGTTTTCCTTTGGGGACAAAATAATGAAGTTGGAAAAAAGCTAATAAATTGCAATATATCGCAAAATATCGCAATATGTTTAAAATCGCAATAATATCGTATCGTGACCCAAGTATCGTGATAATATCGTATCGTGGTGCCTCTGGTGATTCCCACCCCTAGTATACAGGCAGGTATACAGGCAGGTATACAGGCAGGTATACAGACCGGTATACAGACAGGTATACAGACAGGTATACAGACAGGTATACAGACAGGTATACAGGCAGGTATACAGGCAGGTATACAGACAGGTATACAGAGAGGTATACAGACAGGTATACAGACAGGTATACAGGCAGGTATACAGGCAGGTATACAGGCAGGTATACAGACAGGTATAAAGACAGGTATACAGGCAGGTATACAGGCAGGTATACAGGCAGGTATTAGGGGTGGGAATCACCAGAGGCACCACGATACGATATTATCACGATACTTGGGTCACGATACGATATTATTGCGATTTTAAACATATTGCGATATTTTGCGATATATTGCAATTTATTAGCTTTTTTCCAACTTCATTATTTTGTCCCCAAAGGAAAACGTTGTCAACATCTGTTTGTTCATCTCACATGAATTTTATTGCTGTAAAATGTGACCGTTAAGCTGACGCACGACGCAGGTCTCTGCACATGAAGCAGGCGATGGCTCGAGTTACGTTCTTCGCTCGCTCTGAATTTGGAGGTAGCTTTGTCGAGCTAAGTGTGTCCAGTGTTGGTGGGTTTTTCGGCGGAGCTGGTTTAGCATTAGCTTTAGCGTCCTCGGCTAACGCTAACTCTAGATGCTGGCGTGTGAGATGAGCCCTCATGTTGGTGGTATTCCCTAGTATTTTATTTGCATACGACACTCCTTGCAAATCCCATGTCTCATATCCATCTCAGTTGTCCCTTTCTTGTTTCAAACACTTGATTTAAACGCAGACGGTGCATTCTCTGATTTCTTTCTCTGATGCTGCCATGTTTGTTTTATCTACGTCCTCCTGCACGCTGACAGTCACCCCGCTGACCTCACCAGAAAACTAACAGCGCCATCTGGTGGACTGAATAAGCAATTGATTTGATTATTCTACTAACAAAAAGTTAAATTCTCATGTGCAATTTAAATAATAAAAGATCGATACTTGGCGTTTGTGTATCGATACAGTATTGCCACGGGAAATATCGCGATACTATGCTGTATCGATTTTTTCCCCCACCCCTACTGTATACCTGCCTGTATACCTGCCTGTATACCTGCCTGTATACCTGCCTGTATACCTGCCTGTATACCTGTCTTTATACCTGTCTGTATACCTGCCTGTGTACCTGCCTGTATACCTGTCTGTATACCTGTCTGTGTACCTGTCTGTATACCTGCCTGTATACCTGTCTGTATACCTGCCTGTATACCTGTCTGTATACCTGCCTGTATACCTGTCTGTATACCTGCCTGTATACCTGTCTGTATACCTGTCTGTGTACCTGTCTGTATACCTGCCTGTATACCTGTCTGTATACCTGCCTGTATACCTGTCTGTATACCTGCCTGTATACCTGCATGTATACCTGCCTGTATACCTGTCTGTATACCTGCCTGTATACCTGTCTGTATACCTGTCTGTATACCTGTCTGTGTACCTGTCTGTATACCTGCCTGTATACCTGTCTGTATACCTGCCTGTATACCTGCCTGTATACCTGCCTGTATACCTGCCTGTATACCTGTCTGTATACCTGCCTGTATACCTGCCTGTATACCTGCCTGTATACCTGCCTGTATACCTGTCTGTATACTTGCCTGTATACCTGCCTGTATACCTGTCTGTATACCTGCCTGTATACCTGTCTGTATACCTGTCTGTATACCTCTGTAGGCTGCATCTGTCAATGAGTCAAACATCAAATACACTTTTTACCTCGTGTCTCATATAAAATCCAACTTTACAAGCCATGTCACAACTAAGGATGAATCAATTAAAATGCTGATGATATGATTCATCAGCATTTTATTCATCATCAGTGATTATAGATCACACTTAAATGCAACATCATTTTATTTTAACTGCTCTGTTTCTCTATCAACCACTGACATAAACATTATGATTTCATCATTATTATTTTTACATAGAGCTACACTATGTTAACCTAGAGTTCAATACTAGGTTCACATAGGCCTACATGGGATAAATATTTTATTAAGATGCTATATCATGAGGAAGGAAGGAAGGAAGGACAGAGAAAGAGGGGAAGAAGGAAAAAGATATAT
Source organism: Etheostoma nigrum (assembly GCA_029931835.1). Lineage (NCBI taxonomy): Eukaryota > Metazoa > Chordata > Actinopteri > Perciformes > Percidae > Etheostoma > Etheostoma nigrum. The sequence goes on from CM057238.1 coordinate 692,807, forward strand.
GATAAATGAAAAAATGTGGAAAAAATAAATGAAGAAATAGACAAAACAATAATGATAAAGCAATGCAACACAGGCATGAGACCACAAATACAAGAAAAACTATTTAAAAAAAGGAATTAAATCTGATTCCTCATTGAGTCCTGGATATACTGTAGCTTGCATTTGGTATATGTAATACGTTTTTGCAATAATAATTGGATTTTATCACCACAAATATTCTTTTGGAATGTTTCCTGGTTTTGGTTTCCTCTTCTTTTATGAATGTTTGTGTCCCCCACCAAAGAGCACCCTCATAACATGTGTCTAAACGTCTTTTTTTCTCTCTCTGTAGCTACATATTTTTTCTTCTACAAGCCTATTTGGCATCAATATGTAGGCTTTTTTGCGCCACGCGGCAGTCGGCAGGAGGTTCAGAGTTACACAACGCAGTAACCGGCAGTAGATGTGTCGGCGCGAAGCATCCGGCACAGACGGGTTAACACAGATGAATAAAGACAGTGAAAAGTACAGGAAAACGTATGGTTCTATTTTTTAAATCAAATGAAGCAAAACAAAATAATTTCTTAAAATTGGCACATGAACTGCATATAGGCCAACTGCATATAGGTTAAAAAACAAAAACATGTATTTCAAATCCAATCTACAAACTCCAAATTCCCTGGTAGGATTTTGAGTTTTTCAGGCGAGACTGCTGAAACTGGTTCTCTTTAAGTCAAATATTCTTTTAAGTGTGGTTAGAAAATGAATATTTAGCACATTTGACACTGACAACATAGAAGAGTACTGGCAATAAATAAACTCTTCCAGGTTTGAATATCTGCATAGCATTACACTGTAATTAAAAAAAATGTATTTGTGTAAATAAATTGTCTTTATTGAAATATTAACTCAAGCGTGATTTTTCTTTCCACAGTGCCTTCAGTTGTCATATTAGAATTTTAAAGAGATCATAAATTACTACTATTAATACTATGACAATGCATCTGCCCTCTACATGTAGAACGTGTGGATTATATAAAAGATGACGCTGTGTGTGTGTGTGTGTGTGCAGTTTTCATTTGCTGTCTAAGCAAGCGGAGCCTTATCAGGCCTATCCATTACCCACACGCCACTCTTCAACACAGAGATGGATTCTGTTCTAAAAATTTGCATGTGACAATGTGACGGTCCTCGATAGGAACAAGTCCGACCCGGTGCAGTCCCTGAGGAATAGGCCCTTCTCATCTCTTTCTCTTACAAATCTCAAGAGATAGTGACAAGTGACATAGATTGTGGAAACTTGATGGTTTTGGTAATGCTTCTTGCCTTTAGTTTGAGGTCTTTTGACAGGAGTGGGATGGGCTGGATGAGGATGGAGATGCATGTTCAGAATGTGTCAGGTGAAAAGGGCATGTCTGTTGTTTCATCACTAAGCTCAGAATCACTACAATCTTTTGGCTTTGGACAGAGGTAGAGTCTGAGGATCTTGTAATTAGTTTTCTCTAAAAAACTTCTAACTGTGACACTCAAGGGGCTCCTCAGAACCAATGACAGAAAGCATGAACTCATGGTCCTCTACTTTGCCTTTCGTCGATGTACCGTTGGGGAAAAAAAGGGTTTTCCCTTATTCAAGAAATGTGGATACAGTATCACCTTTGCTTACAACTATCTCTCTTGTTCCACCCCCAGTAGGCCTTCTTACTTGTTTGCACATAGAATCTTCACTTGATTTTCCTTGTCTTCTTTTCAGCATTCTTATTTCCACAAAGTGTAGGCTTAACCTGTGAGACCGAGAGGCTCGCCCACGATCAAAAAAGCACCTCTAATTCATAGTTTAATAACTTTTGAACAATACAAGGCAGCGACTCACCTAAAATGGCTGCTGAATCCTGACGAATTAGCCTTTCCGGCGGTCTTTTCCGTGTCCTTTTAGCCTCTACAGGTGATTTTCTATCCAGCCTGGAACTTCCAGCCTCTTTAGGGGTTGTTGGGCTTTAAATCCATACCTTTAAATCCCAGATTAATCCACTTTATGTCCATAATTCATCGCGTTTTCGCTCGATTCGGCCGCTCCTTCGCTCCTTTGTCTGTCTCTGCGCTGTTTACAGGAAGTACATGCCCATATATGGGAGATATCAGCCAAAGAGTCTTTAGGCTGAAAGATTTCAGCCCCCCCAACACTTCCTACTCTGCCAACACTTCCTGTCAACGTGTCTGCATGCAAACAAAGGTGCTATAGTGGAACAAGATAGATATCTACCGTTTTATAGAGGAAATGGCCTCATTGGTTTGAGATATGGCATATATTTGCATTATATATTATATATTTGGGCCTTTTTTGAAGAAATGTAAATAGTATGTGCTTTATATGAGTTATAATGTTTATTATGTTTATTTTTGCATATAGAAGAACTGTTTTAGACACACAAATGCTTGTGTAGCATTGTTGTGGGTGTAATATCAATAAATATGACATTATTATGTTATTATTGGCATAGGTAAATGTCATGAGGGCAAAAGCGTCTGGACTTTTTTTGAAAAAATGTCTGTATTTTGTCATCTGTAAAATTTATAATGATTATTTCTTCACAGTGTGACTCCCAAGACATATGAGAAGTGTTTTAGAGAGTAAAATGGCTTAGGTTTTACTTATATATCTGTGATATCAATACATATCTGGAAGAGTCATGTTCCGTTTTATTTATTTATTTGTCTTTAAGGTCCTACAACCATTTTTAACATTCAAGTGACCTCATTGCAACCCAAATATTCTACTAACCCAGTTTGTCCTGAAAAAAATGATATTCAGATCTTGACTGTAGACAACAGGGTTGATGTTTTATTGGCTTTTATATAAAATAAATCCAGACGGAAAATGAACTGTAAAAATGGCCTCAGGGCTCAGAGGGAAAGTTGCTGGTTGCTGGTTGCTGTGGCTGAGGCGATGGATGGAATTTTCATCTTCTCTCTTAGTCTATTTATTAAAGTTTATTTCCTTTGTTCTGTATCCTTTATCCTTTCAATTGAGGATAACTCCTTCCAGTTTCTGGCAAAGACACGGTCTCCATATTGAGGAATTAAAGCACAGAGTTTGTTATCTCCAAGGAACTTTAGTCAATTTTTGGCTACTCTCTCATCCTCTGCCTACGTATATCAGAACCTTTCTATTTAGAAAACACCGGAAAATCATTTTGGAAGGAAAAATACTCATTTCATTCTCTTATGACATGAGTCATTGTTGCCACCTTGTGACCAAAATCTGCAACAACATGTTACTATGCAGCTCACTTGCTTCACATTTGACTTATTTCACAACAATGTTATACTCTAAAGAAAACATAGAACACATTAGACAACTTTGAGAACTATCTCACACCAGTAGAAAATTATAGTTAAAAGAATAAAACTACACGGCTACATATATTTGAATAATGAGTGTTTTGAGTTTCTGTTTATTTGTGTGACTGAGAATGTAATGTACAATGGTCATAGCTGTTTTTGTTTATCTGTTTTTAACAGCAAGGGTGCGTGTCCAACCAAATTTAGTAGTTACCACTATTAACTTAGGTCATATAAATCCTTTTACGTCCATCCTGTGCGGGTATATACAGGTATTATGCCATTATCAATGTCCAGCTGGACCATATTTATGATTCTGCAGATTTACAGCAACCAAATTGGACCAAAATACTTATTAATTTAGCATTAGCAGGAAATGCCTTTGAATATTGACTTAGATTGTGTACTTCACCTTGTCCTTTGCCATTCTTGCCAAGTTCTCCTCAGGAACACCAGTTTCTCTCAAGGCTGAGAGAAATCTTCATTTTTTGGATTTTCTACATCTAGAAGATGGGAAAAATCTAAAACAAAAGCATAATAGAGACTCTTTGCTGACAGCTGTTTTAAATGCTGACAGTTCACTTTATTGTTCATAACCTTTTTACAGATTGTTTTTTTATTAATACAGTATTTGCTTTAATTACACACTGCAAAAATTGGGTTGGGTTGAGTGAAATTGATGTACACAGTGGTTACAGAATTGGTAGAATTTAAGCCAGGACAGGATTTCCATACATATACACAAGCATCTTCTCTATTTATACATCATTATACACTGTTTAATGAGAAAATAATATCAAATAAAAGGACTATAGGATATTTAAGAGCCTACAGCAGAAGAACATCATACATAAACCATTATACATTCAGGTGACATTTTCAGATATAATCGACTTCATGGCATTAACCCTCCTGTTGTCCTCGGGTCAAATTTAACCGCTTTAAAAAATGTCTATATCTGAAATATGGGTTTCTTTTTAACCAAATTACCACAAAAAAATGGATTGGACTCTTTGCAAATACAATTGATCACTGACTAAACTCATCTGTATGTTCCTCTGTCTGACTATTAGTCAAAATAATTCATAATTTCTGCTTTTTTTAACTGAAATATTACGTACAATTCCATAAATGAGGGTTATTGACCATGAATTCCAATAGCTCTGGTTCTGCTTTTTTATCGATTTCACCTGCTAACCATGTGCCCAGCAATGCTAATCGAGTGCAACGCTTAGCATGATGATGCTATCTAGGATGTGTTAGTGAGCACACCATGGTTGTTACAAGTTCTACTATCATTTATTATATTTTATTTATTTTCCTTTTTGGTAACTTGCTATATTAATGAATAGCCAGTCACACAGCCCTGTTTTCATCAGAACTAATGAACAATAGTTTGTATACATAAATTCCAAAGAAAGCCCAACCATACATGAGATGTGCTTACTCTATTTCTTCTTTACAGTCATTGTACAAAAATATATGTCAGGCTCTGCATAGACTTGGTTTAGGCATTGTAGCATGACGCTACACTTGACAACTAAATTAAATGGTGCCTAGGTTTTCGTAGATGACATCATCAAGAGACTTAGACGTGGCTTCAGCTGTGCTCATACTGGCGGGAGAGGAAGCAGCGCAGGAAGGGATGGCGTTGTTGTTGGCGTTGGATGATGGGGTTGTTTTCCAGACATGAGCATAAAGGTGTGCAAACGGGTCTGCTTTGCTTTCTTTTTTATCAGACTTCTCCCCCTTGCTCACGGGCTCAGCATAAATGGGTTCGTCATTTGCGACTTGTATATTCTGAGTTGGACTGATTTTGTCGTAGACCTCTGCATAGACTGAATCTGGCGTATCGGGGGGGAAGCCGGGATGTGAAGTAGAGAGGTTAGGAGATGGAGTGACAGATTCTCTGGAGCTGGGGGGTTTGAGTGGGAGAACACTTGCAGGGTCTACATACAGAGCAATGGACGGTTGCGCTTTTGGTACAGTTTGGATGTAATCAGCTGGGTCAGCATATACAGCTTCTGATTGGCCATCAAGGTGTCCTCCGGAGTGGCTGCCATGTGTGGGCACCAGTGGAAGAGGCATGAAGGTGATTGGCGCTGGCTGCACCGATGCACTCTCTGATGGACCAACCAAATCTTCCTGGGCACGTGCACTCTCTTCTACAGCAGCACATTTACTGTCCTGTGTCCTCAGTTTGTTTTCCAGTATCACAGCAATACTAGTCGCATCTGGTATTCTGGGAAGTGGGGAATGAGCCCGTATGTTGGTTACCATAACTTTCTGACCCTCTTGGTTTTGGTTGCCTACAGTAAGAGTCTTCCGTTTGATGGTACTCTGAATTAGGGCGAAAATCTTCTCAGCCTTTTGTGTCTCAAAGGTAAATGTTCCAGGACCAGAGTCACAGCGTCGTCCTGCTTCGATGGTTAAGGCCAGCTGGTGATAAAACACAAAGAGGCACATAAGCATAGCAAACTCAAGAATGGAAAGCAATCCAAGTCATAATGCCTACCCTTGTAAAATGGTATAATTCAGTATTCATTGAGCATTTAAAGGGGAAGTTGGATTGTTTTGGATTGTTTGATATTGAAAACCTCACCTTATCGTTCCCATATCGTCTCAGCAGTTTATACGGCCACTCTCTAACAATGTTCTTCTGTGTTTCTCTCAGTAGCAGCGCCTCTCGCCCCACCTCCAGCCAGTACGACCCCTGCAGGCCGCAGCGTGTCGCTGCCTCAGTCTTTTGAACCATTACCCAGAACTCTGAGGCTGGACAGAAGATAGGTAGAATAGAATAGAATACCTTTATTTTCATTATACACAAGTGCAGTACCTGTGCAACAAGATTGAAGCAAAATCTTTACAGTGTCAACACAAAATATAAAAATATAAAAAGTACTGTACTGTAATGAAATTGCACAGAAGAAGGTGTTACTATTATTATTGCTGCTTTTGATCCTTGAAAAGGTCATGCATAACAAGTAGAATGGGACTGCATAGTGTGTACCACATACATAAAAAAAGATATACAGTATATATATACTGTATGTATTTATTTTTACGAGGATGGAAATGCATTCAACAATTAGGCCGAAAGGATAAATGCAATGCATTTTGGTGATAAACTGTGAACTAAGCACATCTTTGCCCAGGGAACCTTTAGGTTTACCTTAAGTTGTGGTGATTGATGAGTTTCAGATATGAATTAGCTTGATAGATATTGATAGATCATTTCTTGATAATTATCCCTTTAACAACCACATCTCGGAGAGTGTGTGCTAGCTGTGTACCAATGATGACAGCTTCAGAACTTCGCCCTCTTGTCTTTCTAACTGGACACGTGTCCAACCACTCTCCTTGAACCACTACAACTGTTTTAATGGAACATCCAAAACATGGCTTCAAAACAGAGAAAATGATCATGAAAAAAAAATAAAATGAATTGCAGAGTCCATAGTTCAGGCCCTATAGATGCTGATTGAATGATATCTTATTGCTATTTAAATTAGTAGCATGTCTGATTTCGGATTAAACTACAGCTGTTGGCCTTCACCAGCTAGTGGTTGGGTTTCACTTTCTCGCTGTCCGTCATTTTGATGGCCAAGGTCATAAAAATCCCATCCTAATCTATTGTTACGTCATTTTCATTTATAATCAGGGGTGCACATAACCTTTTCAGTGAGTTACTCAGGTGAGTACCAGGAGATGGTGTTTGGTACTCACTCCTTATGCAGCGTAGTCTTAATAAGTGCAGTCTTCCCCACTGTCTTCTTCAGTGTCGTCCCCACTGTCCTCTTCAGTGTCGTCCCCACTGTCCTCTGCTTCAGCTTCCTGCATGGTAGATGATGAAGATGCTGCAGATGCACGTCCCTGTCCTTGGTTGAGCCTCCGATTAGCTGTCTCCATGCACAGCTTGCTTTGGGTTAAACGTCTCTGTGGTCTGCTTTTACAGGTGAATGTGCATCAGGGCTGAGAAACGAGCATGTGACAGACGAGATCTGTACTTGGTTTTTATTATGTTAAGATGTGAGAATCCCCTCTCACAAGCTGCACTGCTTAAAGGCAGTGTAAGAGACAGCTTAACCACCTTGTTGATGTTGGAGTAAGCATCTGGGTTACTTGTACAGTGAGGAAAATAAGTATTTGAACACTCTGCTATTTTGCAAGTTCTCCCACTTAGAAATCATGGAGGGGTCTGAAATTGTCATTGTAGGTGCATGTCCACTGTGAGAGACATAATCTAAAAAACAAATCCAGAAATCACAATGTATGATTTTTTAACTATTTATTTGTATGATACAGCTGCAAATAAGTATTTGAACACCTGAGAAAATCAATGTTAATATTTGGTACAGTAGCCTTTGTTTGCAGTTCCAGAGGTCAAACGTTTCCTGTAGTTTTTCACCAGGTTTGCAGAAGGGATTTTGGCCCACTCCTCCACACAGATCTTCTCTGGATCAGTCAGGTTTCTTGGCTGTCGCTGAGAAACACGGAGTTTGAGCTCCCTCCAAAGATTCTCTATCGGGTTTAGGTCTGGAGACTGGCTAGGCCATGCCAGAACCTTGATCTGCTTCTTCCAGAGCCCCTCCTTGGTTATCCTGGCTGTGTGCTTCGGGTCATTGTCATGTTGGAAGACCCAGCCTCGACCCATCTTCAATGCTCTAACTGAGAGAAGGAGGTTGTTCCCCAAAACCTCGCAATACATGGCCCCGGTCATCTTCTCCTTAATACAGTGCAGTCGCCCTGTCCCATGTGCAGAAAAACACCCCCAAAGCATGATGCTACCCCCCCATGCTTCACAGTAGGGATGGTGTTCTTGGAATGGTACTCATCATTCTTCTTCCTCCAAACACGGTTAGTGGAATTATGACCAAAAAGTTCTATTTTGGTCTCATCTGACCACATGACTTTCTCCCATGACTCCTCTGGATCATCCAAATGGTTGTTGGCAAACTTAAGACGGGCCTTGACATGTGCTGGTTTAAGCAGGGGAACCTTCCGTGCCATGCATGATTTCAAACCATGAGGTCTTAGTGTATTACCAGCAGTAACCTTGGAAACGGTGGTCCCAGCTCTCTTCGGGTCATTGACCAGCTCCTCCCGTGTAGTTCTGGGCTGATTTCTCACCTTTCTTAGAATCATTGAGACCCCACGAGGTGAGATCTTGCATGGAGCCCCAGTCCGAGGGAGATTGACAGTCATGTTTAGCTTCTTCCATTTTCTAATGATTGCTCCAACAGTGGACCTTTATTCACCAAGCTGCTTGGCAAATTCCCCGTAGCCCTTTCCAGCCTTGTGGATGTGTACAATTTTGTCTCTAGTGTCTTTGGACAGTTCTTTGGTCTTGGCCATGTTAGTAGTTGGATTCTTGCTGATTGTATGGGGTGGACAGATGTCTTTATGCAGCTAACGACCTCAAAAAGGTACATCTAATTTAGGATAATAAATGGAGTGGAGGTGGACATTTTGAAGGCAGACTAACAGGTCTTTGAGGGTCAGAATTCTAGCTGATAGACAGGTGTTCAAATACTTATTTGCAGCTGTATCATTGTCACATTGTGATTTCTGGATTTTTTTTTTTAGATTATGTCTCTCACAGTGGACATGCACCTACAATGACAATTTCAGACCCCTCCATGATTTCTAAGTGGGAGAACTTGCAAAATAGCAGGGTGTTCAAATACTTATTTTCCTCACAGTATTTACTATTTGGACCAAGTCATTCACAGAAGAGGCTCCCAGGCGTTTTCCTGCCTGCTTTAAGCGCATCCATTCTGTCACAGTGGTGTCTTTGTCAAGTTGCAAGGTGGCCTCATATTTCTTGAGAATGTTGCAAACTGTTGTGATCTTGCATTTCCTGAGGCCATGTTGAAGGATCAAATACTAAGAAATTATCACATGACTTAAGGGAGTCATATCTGCTTTCAAACTCTTCAATTAATCCCCTGAGTAAGTTTGACTTGTCTATGTCAGCATCAGCATTAGAAACAGGGCATTCCCTGTGGCCTTCCCCATCAAGCAGAAGTGTGAACTGTCAAATGGCCACCATGAGTTCATCCTTACATTCTCCAATGGTCAGTTTTTCCTTCTGAAACCTAATGGATGTGGTCTTCAAAATGTCGCCAATGTCAAGCATGTTTGATGGGAAGCACTGAAAACGCTCTGTGCAGATATGCTGCAAGTCACTGTTATCACTCGTAGCCAGTTGCGTTTTAATTGCGGGCAATAGTCTTGATATTTTTAACTAGGGATGAGCCGGATTCTCGGCTGAAACGAGTATCCGCACTTTTGCCGAGTACAATTATTATACGAGTAATGCGAGGAAATATCTGTGCTCGGATTGAATAAAAGTCCTCATTTTGGTGGCGGACTCTGTCTGCGTTCTGTGATAGGCTAGTCACAGCGTCAGTCACAGCGCCCCTCCCTTACACTATTCTGTGATATGCTAGTCACAGTGCTAGTCACAGCACCCCTCCCCTACACTATTCTGTGATAGGTTAGTCCCAGCGCCCCTCCCTACACACACATAGATTCCTTGTGTTGCTGTGTGCCACTCTACTCACACACACACAGAACACAGAGAAGTGAAAAGCTCTCTCCCTCCCTCAGTCACTCCGCGGGTCTTTTCCGTTAACATTTAGGGTTTCTTCAGCTTCAGGTTTGTTTTTAACTTCGGTTCAAACTAGTACTTACTTAGTAACCGGTAGATTTCTGGTAAACGGGGGGTCTGTTCAGTCTGCTTGCGTTGCGTCTCTGCCTGTCTGAGTATTTTTTTTTTTTAAACCGCCTGCTGGCTCTAACCAGTTTTTTTGAGTGTCTGACACTTTCTTGCTGTATTTTATAAAATAATATTATATTATTAATATAATATTAAAAATGAAGATACACACACAAACACATTCCAACCCCCCCTCTCATGATCAGTGATACAGAATAATGAGCGATACAAAGAGTACTTCAGCTGACACTGCACCACAAGTCAGAGTTTGCAGAGTGAGGGTCAAATCAGTGACCATGAAAACAGTGGCAGTACCTCTCGCTCTCGCTGCTCTCGCTCTCACACACTCACCCACTCACTCACTCACTCACTCACTCACTCACTCACTCACACATACCTGGTTTGGAAATGAAAAAAAAAAGATCACACTGATCATAAAAAAATTAAGTTAAAAAAAAAAAGTTATATTGAGTATGAAAACTCTTGTTCATTACATTTTACTTCATAATTGCAACCGCATGTATTGTATTCATTGTTGCAAAACTTGTTCTGTATATAGTTTGTTTGTTACCATGACAACACCATTCATCTGAAGCTCAATACTGTTGCTGTCATGTAAATAGTTTTCTAATCAGCAATAAGTATAACAATTTATGATCAACCCATATCAATTGCATGCTTAAAATAGCATACCGGTTAAAGCCCCGCCCATTTCAAGACAACCTGACCCACTTCCGGGTTAAATCCTGTCCACTTCCGGGTTAGGCCCCACCCAGTCCGAGTACAGATACAGATACAGATAATTCATGTGGTAAACAGATACAGATACAGATAATGTTTCATGCCTCCATGCAGACCATCTGATATTATGAAACTTACCCAGTTTCACAAAGGAGATCCCATTTTCTTTACATTGCTTCAGTGCAGCAGCTTTTTTTGCTCCACCTTTTTGTAAATAAAACTGCAGCAGCTTGACCACAGAGCGATTAAATGTCTCACAATAAGGAACGTTGCGATCAGCTGATTTTACGCAATTCTCCAATGTGTGTGCGGCGCACAGAATGTGCACAAGGGAGTCTCCAAACGCAGCAAGTTGCCGGAGTTTTGGCACAACACCGTTGTAGATTCCGACGTTGACAGCAGCCCCATCTGTACACACAGCGACCAACTTTGTTGTCCAGTCATCCAAGCCTGTGTCCTGGAAAAGTCTCACAAGTCCGTCTGTTATGGCCTGCGCGGTTCGGTCAGCACCCAATTCAATCAATCCAATAAAGTCAAAGGTAAACTCTCCATTGCTGGACACAGACACGATGTAAACGATTTCCTGCTCAGTTTTTGTGATGTCCTCAGATCCATCAAAAAGTAGCCCCCAAAATTCAGCAGACTGCAACCTGGCTTGTAACTCCCCTCTGATGGTGTGAGCGATGCTCTGCATTATCCGTGCGCCCGCTTCACGTGAATGATATGCACCTCCGACGTTTACTCCTAGCCACTTCAGTAAAGGAATCTCCTCAGAATAGGAAGACATGGGACGTGCGTGTTTAGCTTTATGGAAGGCAACAAGAAAAATATTAAACAGAGCTTGCTGCTGTTCTTCATTCAGCTTGTCTCGCCATCTGGCAAGTGGCGTTTCTTTGTAGTTGGCGGAACGCCAAAGAAGCTGCTTAATGTCTGTTGCTTTTTGAACATCTCTGACCGTAGTTTGCAAGCAACATGTCATGTGTAAGGTTAGATGAGAAGTACACAAAGGCGCATAGTAACACAAGTGGGGGGCAGCTGTGGCTCAGCGGTAGAGCGGTTGCCTGCCAATTGGAAGGTTGGTGGTTCAATCCCTGGCCCTGCAGTCCCATGTTGAAGTGTCCTTGGGCAAGACACACTCCGTTCAAGACACACTCCGTTCAAGACACATTCATGTGTGTGTGTGTGAATGTGTGTGCATGTTTATCTGATGAGCAGGTGGCACCTTGTACGGCAGCCTCGGCCACAGTGTATGAATGTGTGTGAATGGTGAATGTATCCTGTATGATGTAAAAGTGCTTTGAGTAGTCGTTAAGACTAGAAAAGATATATATAAATACAGCACATTTACAAGTGGCATTCCTGATTTCTGTCGCGCATCCGTACTTGCGTACCAGTTATGTGCACCCCTGTTTATAATGATGAAACATTTCACTTTCATTATTGATAATTATAGTATACAGGCCAAGCTTATGGATAACAACACTTAAGGAATACAGTTTACCCACTTTAGGAATGCAGCCCCATGTGACCAATGGGTCTCAGTGATCCCATCTCCATGCTTTCACACCTGTACTGAACTGTCTCAGATCGGATTTTAATACCAGGTCAAAACGGGACCTTAATGTTGTATTTTAGTTTATTTTAATCAAATTTTAATAACGTAACAGAGAAAGACATTCTTTTGCATTATTGTCAACTAGATATTGCTTGTAATAGTGATATTTCATTAGAAAGGTGAGGATCAAATATTATTTCCTTCCTTGTGTCTTCAATTACTCTGGAATGGTAATACAAACCTTAGCTCTCTATCTATCACATAGCCAGTTCTATGCATATGGGCCTTATGGCTGAGAAGGACAGTCTGGTCTCTGCAAGACCAAGCAAGATCAAGTGTGCACCGTGTGCTGAGGGAATTGTAGAACTCCACGTTTTAGCCTATAATGAGTAGAATATTAGAGCATATTAAAAAGTACTTTACATTATCCACCCAGTCACCTCTGGACATCCCTACAACTGGCTTTTTCTTCCGGTTGACCTATGTCAACATTACACCGACCGCCATTAAATTAGTAAAAACTGGTTATACTAATGTTACACACAAGTTCAAATAAGATAAGATGAACCTTTCCTGTCATTGCCCCATACAATGAAATCGCGAGTGCCAAAACTGAAGGTGCATTAGAGATAACAAACCCGATAGATAGTTGATCGTTGATTACATGGCTCTGTGGGAACGCTACCTGATGAGGAAACATTGATTTTTGTCATGTTCAGGCTTGTTAGCTACATTATGTATGTAACGCTAGACTAATGGTAATGTCAATCAAAAAACATAAGCATGCTTCAAATAAAAGCCTGTCACCATAACCATTTTGAAACGTCTTTTCTAGGAAAATATGCTCACCTGGCATAACGTTTCAAACATTAAAAACAAATCCATTCAAAACAGAAAGAGGTTGAGGAATATTTTATTATTTAAATGATAACAGAGGAGAGGAAGAAGAATATAAAAGCATAGCATAGGAACAAAAGGTTTACCTTCATCTGCTGAGGCATAGATCTGGTTCTCCTCCATGTGAAGCTGAGTAGAGCCGGGGGCTACACCTCTCTGTGGGCGGGGGCAGAGATACCATGAGCAGTAGCAGCATCATAACTTAGATCTTGGATTTAACCAAAGAACCTTCAAATAATCTACAGAAAGGCCTCGCAAATCCAAAACAACAACAAGGCTAACCTTAGCTAGTGGTGCTAGCTAGTAGCATGACATAATGATTAGATATCCTTGGTTGATAAGCATTACTAATTAATACATGCCAAAGTGAAGTGTTATAATAATCATTGTCGTTGATGTCCATGACTGCAGGCTAACCTTTAGTAGCTAGTGCTAGTTTGTCTTGTAGCAACATGCGCGTTCGTGAGCTTCTCTCTTGTGTCCCTTACAAGTCGAGTTTGTTCTCTTAATTCATGTCATTTAGCTGATGCTTTTATCCATAACGACTTATGTTTCATTGAATGAAATATTCACTAATGTTAAACATTGTGTTTTTGTTGTTCCCGATCGTTTCCATTGGTATCACATTAAAAGATGTATGTATTTAGACAACCAAGGAGATGTAATCATGTCATGCTACTAGCTAGATACTAGCTAGCTAATAAGGTTAGCCTGCAGTCATTGACATTAACAGTCAATGAAAATGTTTTTTATAATTATTAATTTTGACATTAGTAATGCTCATCTAAGTAAACGACAGACAACCAACGAGATGTAATCATTATGTTGTGCTACTAGCTAGGTACTAGCTAGCGCTACTAGCTAGCGCTACTAGCTAAGTTTAGCCTTATTGTTGGATTTAAGAGAGCTCGCGAATGAAACTCGAAATATCGCAAATAGAACTTAAAGCCCATGTTGCAGGTTTAATTTTGCAACGAATTTGTTGTTATCCATTGTTTTTGATGGTGTTGGATATTGCAAAACTGAATATATATCCAAAAATAGGCACAATTTTACAGTGTTTCATTTTTCCCCCCACAATGCATTGCATGACATCACATTAGGGAGATAACAGAGCAGCCTGCATTGTATTTACCACTGGTCTGGCCTAATGTGGCTTCTGGTCTTTAATATTAACAGTCTATGGTCTCGATTGAGTCCATGTGACTTTATTATATTTATAATGATATTGGAGGGAAAGTGAAACACAGCTTAGACGGGGGTGTTGTTCGGCTTTTCACAAGTTTAGACTGCTAGCTAACGCTAGCTAACGCTACGCCGCCGGACGTTAGCACAACAGCGTTAGCCTAGCCTGCTAGGTAAATATTACGACTGCCTTTGGTGTTGCCTATATATGCGTCCATGTTGTCAACATCATACATGTGGCATTAGTGCACCTGTTGTACCATAATTGTATTGAATGAAATAGTAAGCTTCGCTCCTACGAGATGGGGGGGTTGTTACGTTACACACAAAGCTAACTGGCTATAGTTAGCCTGTACGGATGCTAGCGGATATAGCTAACGTCGCGTAGCCAGACAGCAACTTCGGCAGTAGAGTTTTGGTAAGCTAACACGACCGCGTTGTCGCCCACAATCAACCTGCAGTGATGTTTGAAATATAAACAATTACAATCCTGGTGCTGCTGGTTGGGGAGGACCATGATCCTGCCTGAAATGTCACAAACGGATTTAGACATCTTCAGATCAGCTGATCGCGGGGCTCGCTCCCCGACCGGCGGATCACTCCCCGACGGAGGCTCGCTCCCCGACCGGCTCGCTCCCCGACCGGCGGCAGGCTCGCTTCCCGACCGGCGGATCACTCCCCGACCGGACGCTCGCTCCCCGACCGGAGACTCACTCGCCTACAGCACCCGCTCTCCACCGCAGCTTCGCCGCCACACACAAAAGCACCGGCCAAACAGCGACATGTTTTCACCGGAGGAAGAGGTAAACACTTAGAAATAACACTCGGGGATGCCTTCTATTCCTATATCTAGATAAGTGTACCAGTACTTATCTGAACTAACGACAGGATCACTGTCACTAGATCGAAAGAAAACGTTGACGTTCACTCGGTGCTATTCACTGACAGTAAAAAGTAAAGTCATTGTATGTACTGCTGCATTGCTAAAATAAAAGAGATAAATGAAGGAGACTTCCCCACAATCTTGACAATTCCTCATTTGCCCTCTCACGTCTGGTAGGTTCGTAATTATTCGGCTGCTGGCCTTTCCTCCTCTTCCTCCTCCCAGTCAGTCTCCGTAGTTCTAGTGCCAGGCTGAGACTTCGCTTCCCACTATGACGTCATCGCCGAATTCACTTCATAAACCGCGAACACCAAAAATGACCAAAAACTAACTTTTAACACTATTTGGAGACATTTTTAAAAATGATATACATATCTTGAGTGTTTTTTGTACCCAATAATCAACAGTGGTGGTTAACTTGCAACATGGGCTTTAATATCTCGCAAAACAAAGCCGAGATATCGCAAAAGTGTTCCCGTAGTATTGTGATGTTTTTAGCAACAATTTTTTTAAATCAATTCTTTTCCCTAGAATAGATATTTTCTTAACCATTGATTGAGTTAATACTGAATACAGCATATCTGTTACCAGACAAAGCAAAAATCTATGTTATGTTCTTCTTTGCAAAGTAAATAAATGTCAGACAGAGGGACATTCTTAATAAAAAAGAAAAAAAGGTCTCATGACATATTGTCTCTAGAAGTGTATTAAGTTTACTTTTGTTTTGTTTTTTGAAAGAAAATAAAATCACAATACTATCGAATCACAATATTTCCAGAATCGCAATTAATCAAGATACAAATTCAATCGGCACCCATGTATCGGTAAAGTCTCTAATCGGGACCAAAGCGTGTCGTCCCAGCCCTGGGATTTGGTTGTTTTTCCCCAAAACACCCCCCCCATATCCTTCAGGGAAAGCGCTGATCAGAGGTGGGTAGTAACGAGTTACATTTACTCCGTTACATTTACTTGAGTAAGTTTTTGAAAAAATTGTACTTCTAGGAGTAGTTTTAAATCACTATACTTTTACTTTTACTTGAGTAGATTAGTGAAGAAGAAACTGTAGTCTTACTCCGCTACATCAGGCTACAATGAGCTCCTTACTTTTCTTTTTACCTCTTTGGTATTCTACGCGTCATTGTTTTTATCCCCCCCGCGTACGTCTCATTTTAATGTTTTATTTTGACAGAGAGAGAGAGAGACTTCCGCTAAAGGCTCTACCACGTGACTGTGTTTCACCAATCAAACGGCGTTGTGCAGTCTCGTCACGCGACCATACTCGATCTCAGCGGCGGCCGCGGGACGTGTTAGCTTGACAGTCGTAGCATAACAAGAATCAACCGTCGGCAATGCAGACACAGACGAGGAGGAACCTCCCCCCGGCCTCATACTGAAAGCATGTTTATCTTTTAATAAAAGTGCTAAACAGAAGCTACATTATGCGGTGCCTTCTGTGTCGACCTAAACAATCGGACATTTCAGCTTTCAAACACTCAACATCTAACTTGAGAAAACATGTAGCAGTTATTTTTGTTTTTGCTGTGGATAGGCGAATGTTTGTCTTTTACACGTTTTGAACATTTCTTATATATATATATAGTATCCATCAAACTTTGATGTTTAAGTCTCTTCACTTAAGCTATTTTGTAATTAATAAATTAATTTTAATTTATTCTATTGATTGGATTAACTATAATTTGCCTAAAGATGATTATTTTGTATTTTTGTCTGTCTGATTAATGCTTGTGTTAAGAAATAAATCAGACGTTACTCAACTCACTACTTGAGTAGTCTTTTCATCAAGGACTTACTCAAGTAATTTTTTGGATGACTACTTTTACTTTTACTTGAGTCATATTATTGTGAAGTAACAGTACTTTTATTTGAGTACAATTTTTGGCTACTCCACCCATCTCTGGCGCTGATTGACTTTGGTACTCTCTTCCGCAGCCGAATTGAAGAGTTTGCATGATGGCCAACCCAGTCTCACGGTATTTTCAGTTGGAAGCATCTTTCTTGACATTCTGCATGTTTTTTTAGGGAAACTGTATTGCTTTGTTCTAGATATTTTCCAACTATACTTTCCTCAACATTTATTAATGACATGTTATCATGCTTTTTATTTCTTTATTCTTATTTTATCATGTCGCTGTTTCTCTTGTAAAATATTACAGTGCTGTCAGAAGACAGAATTCATAACCAATGTCCCACAATGCATTGCTTCAATGTGCATATTCAATCAGTGGTTTTGTCACCAGCAACCGTGGTACAAGTTGCTCAGTTGTTACAGTAAGTTATGCGTTGTAGTCAAGTGTACCCAACTTAGAGAAGAAAAGTGACGTAATAATAATTGCTCAGCATGTCCGAAAGAAAAAAAATCATAACGTACGTAAAATTGATGTATTTGTCACATGTGTGCATGTGAAGATTGGTTGGGACTATTTACCATGGTGCATACTTACTTGTGAGCAACTTGTCCCACAGTTACTGGTAAAAAAATCAGGCTATGTGAGACTAACCAGTCATTGTATTCAAACTGATTCATTAACACTATTGATGTCAATTCTGTTTTCCTCTCACCTGAAACGTGTGGAGACACAGTTTTTCTACCCACTCTACACAGTCGTCCTTTAGTGCAGAGAACACCATGGTTCTGTCCTGGGTCTCCACACAAAACGCCGACATGTTCTCCTGCAAACAGCAACGCTTAGAGTGAGGATCTACATTTAACTGTCACTGATGACTGATGCAAACATGGGAAGCAGCAGAAAGGCTGACCATAGGACAGGCTTCAGCGTTCGGGGGGAGTCTGAGGACGCTGATCAGCTCGGACAGTCGCAGCACCTTTACCTTCCTGTCCACATGAGGCTGGTAGTGTCTCCTGACCACAGATATATGATCGCCTTCAGCACCAGCACCTGGAGGACACAGCGCGAACACAAGACTGTTAGATTATCTGTTAGATAAGTACACCTGAGAAAATCAATGTTAATATTTGGTACAGTAGCCTTTGTTTGCAATTCTAGAGGTCAAACGTTTCCTGTAGTTTTTCACCTGGTTTGCACACACTGCAGGAGGGATTTTGGCCCACTCCTCCACACAGATCTTCTCTAGATCAGTCAGGTTTCTGGGCTGTCGCTGAGAAACACAGAGTTTGAGCTCCCTCCAAAGATTCTCTATTGGGTTAAGGTCTGGAGACTGGCACGCCAGAACCTTGATATGCTTCTTCCAGAGCCCCTCCTTGGTTCTCCTGGCTGTGTGCTTCGGGTCATTGTCATCTTGGAAGACCCAGCCTCGACCCATCTTCAATGCTCTAACTGAGGGAAGGAGGTTGTTCCCCAAAATCTCGCAATACATGGCCCCGGTCATCCTCTCCTTAATACAGTGCAGTCGCCCTGTCCCATGTGCAAAAAAACACCCCCAAAGCATGATGCTACCACCCCCATGCTTCACAGTAGGGATGGTGGAATTATGACCAAAAAGTTCAATGTTGGTCTCATCTGACCACATGACTTTCTCCCATGACTCCTCTGGATCATCCAAATGGTCATTGGCAAACTTAAGACGGGCCTTGACATGTGCTGGTTTAAGCAGGGGAACCTTCCGTGCCATGCATGATTTAAAACCATGACGTCTTAGTGTATTACCAACAGTAACCTTGGAAACGGTGGTCCCAGGTCTTTTCAGGTCATTGACCAGATCCCCCCGTGTAGTTCTGGGCTGATTTCTCACCTTTCTTAGGATCATTGAGACCCCACGAGGTGAGATCTTGCATGGAGCCCCAGTCCGAGGGAGATTGGCAGTCATGTTTAGCTTCTTCCATTTTCTACTGATTGCTCCAACAGTGGACCTTTTTTCACCAAGCTGCTTGGCAATTTCCCCGCAGCCCTTTCCAGCCTTGTGGTGGTGTACAATTTTGTCTCTAGTGTCTTTGGACAGCTCTTTGGTCTTGGCCATGTAAGTAGTTGGATTTTTACTGATTGTACTTTTACTGATCTAATGTAGGATAATAAATGGAGTGGAGGTGGACATTTTGAAGGCAGACTAACAGGTCTTTGAGGGTCAGAATTGTAGCCGATAGACTGGTGTTCAAATACTTATTTTCAGCTGTATCATACAAATAAATAGTTAAAAAATCATACATTGTGATTTCTGGATATTTTTTTTTAGATTATGTCTCTCACAGTAGACATGCACATACGATGACAATTTCAGACCCCTCCATGATTTCTAAGTGGGAGAACTTGCAAAATAGCAGGGTGTTCAAATACTTATTTTCCTCAATGTATGTTTTTATTTTTTTGGGTATTTTTAGGCCTTTATTTAAATAGGACAGCTGAAATATGAAAGGGGAGAGAGAGGGGGAATGACATGCAGCAAAGGGCCGCAGGTCGGAGTCCAACCGGAGACTGCTTTTGAAAATCTCCCTCTGAGCCAGATAAATGCCTGATAGGCACAGACAGATGCCAAGTTCTCACTTGCACCTCCCTGATCATCTGTGCCAGTAGGCCTACAGCAACAGGACCAGCTGTCCTCACCCGGTAGCCCTACTTCTCCCCCTGCTTCCTGAGAATAGGCTTACTCAAAGGGCCGGTGCAGTGTCCTTCAGAACAACAGAACATGATACATTCCCTGTTCGATGTTCTCTTGCTCCTGCAAGGCTGCCTGGTTCAAAGAGTGGCAGTGGCTGGAATACATTGCAGGCGCTGACAGCTTTGTGTGTGGTGTGTGCAGGTCAGCTATAAAGAGCAAGTTGGTGGCAGAAAAAAAGAGTCTCTTCCTGAAAGAAAAAGGCTTTTCAAATTGGAGAAAAGCTAAAGAAAAGATTCAGATAGAGACAATGATAAGTCCCTCACTCGTTTAGATGCAACTCAAAGATGTACCCAAAAAAACCCTGCCAAGACCGCTGACGTTGATGGAAATTTTGTGTAATATACAGTTTGCCGATGACGGCCTCAAAGTGCAGCTGAGATGCTGTTTTTGTGCATAAAGGACGTATTTGCGTGCCTCAGTCTGCCCATGGAGAAGCTGAAAGGCTTCTGAGAGGCTCAAGGGGGTACAGGCTAGACTAAAGGAAATATGTCCCGACTCTGTGTTTGTCAACTGTGCAAATCACTCCTCTGCAATTGGGTTTAGTAAAAAAGAAGGGGACAGTTGGGTTTA
The DNA here is from genome assembly GCA_029931835.1 of Etheostoma nigrum. Lineage (NCBI taxonomy): Eukaryota > Metazoa > Chordata > Actinopteri > Perciformes > Percidae > Etheostoma > Etheostoma nigrum. Next base: position 713,270 of record CM057238.1, read on the forward strand.
GAAAAGAAGAAGGGGACAGTTGGGTTTAGAAAAAGGTAAGTGTACCTCTCATGTCCTGGATCTCCAGTCGCCCCGCTGCACTGTCACTAGGGGGGAACAGAGACAAGCACACAGGCTTCCATTTCTGCCAAGAGAGAGAGACACATGGTTAATGTTGCTATGCAACTAAGGATTACACTGGCTACAGTCGAGTGTAAGGAACTATGTCACCAGCATGTCAATATACAGTATCTCTGTCACACACACACACACAATCTTTTTATTGTTGTATTCTATTTGTTGCTGTTAAAACCATATTCTACACAGAAAGCATTTTCAATGGTTAAGTGACTTGTGCTTTTAGTCTTTTCAATTATTTTTAACAAAAGCCATGAAACAGCCTTTTAATAATGTTTCCACACTGAAGTTATCCTCTTCCATGATGTTACAGAAAGAGGAAGAACCCTTGTTAAACATGTTAATTTAGTTTTTGTTCAGTTATTATGGTGTATTTATTGCTTCCTGTTGTAGCGGCTTAGCACACTAAAACATTAAATTGGTCATGTGACCATAGCAGCCATTGGTGTATCATAGCATTGATTTTCAAAAATACAATATTTTTCAGAAAACTGAGGCTACATCTGTCAGTACAGGCTTTTATGTTTAAACTTTGAAGAAATTGTCAATAGAAAGTGTACATATTTTATTGTAAGAATTAAAGCTATGCAGTGATTTTACAGAATTTTCCATTTTTGGATTAACAGAAGTGTCAAAAATAAACAGAAGAGGTACTTGTCATTTTCTGCCAAGATGTATGTATGTATGTATGTATGTACAGTATGTATGTATGTACAGTATGTATGTATGCATGTATGTATGTACAGTATGTATGTATGTACAGTATGTATGTATGTATGTACAGTAAGTATGTATGTTTGTATGTATGTATGTACAGTATGTATGTATTTATGTTTTTACAGTATGTACAGTGAGGAAAATAAGTATTTGAACACGCTGCTATTTTGCAAGTTCTCCCACTTAGAAATCATGGAGGGGTCTGAAATTGTCATCGTAGGTGCATGTCCACTGTGAGAGACATAATCTAAAAAAAATATCCAGAAATCACAATGTATGATTTTTGAACTATTTATTTGTATGATACAGCTGCAAATAAGTATTTGAACACCTGTCTATCAGTTACAATTCTGACCCTCAAAGGCCTGTTAGTCTGCCTTCAAAATGTCCACCTCCACTCCATTTATTATCCTACATTAGAGACAAAATGGTACATCTCCACAAGGCTGGAAAGGGCTACGGGGAAATTGCCAAGCAGCTTGGTGAAAAAAGGTCCACTGTTAGAGCAATCATTAGAAAATGGAAGAAGCTAAACATGACTGTCAATCTCCCTCGGACTGGGGCTCCATGCAAGATCTCACCTCGTGGGGTCTCAATGATCCTAAGAAAGGTGAGAAATCAGCCCAGAACTACACGGGAGGAGCTTGTCAATGACCTGAAAAGAGCTGGGACCACCGTTTCCAAGGTTACTGTTGGTAATACACTAAGACCTCATGGTTTGAAATCATGCATGGCACGGAAGGTTCCCCTGCTTAAACCAGCACATGTCAAGGCCCGTCTTAAGTTTGTCAATGACCATTTGGATGATCCAGAGGAGTCATGGGAGAAAGTCATGTGGTCAGATGAGACCAAAATTTAACTTTTTGGTCATAATTCCACTAACCGTGTTTGGAGGAAGAAGAATGATGAGGACTATCCCAAGAACACCATCCCTACTGTGAAGCATGGGGGTGGTAGCATCATGCTTTGGGGGTGTTTTTCTGCACATGGGACAGGGCGACTGCACTGTATTAAGGAAAGGAGGACCGGGGCCATGTATTGTGAGATTTTGGGGAACAACCTCCTTCCCTCAGAGCATTGAAGATGGGTCAAGGCTGGGTCGTCCAACATGACAATGACCCGAAGCACACAGCCAGGATAACCAAGGAGGGGCTCTGGAAGAAGCAGATCAAGGTTCTGGCGTGGTCTAGCCAGTCTCCAGACCTAAACCCGATAGAGAATCTTTGGAGGGAGCTCAAACTCCGTGTTTCTCAGCAACAGCCCAGAAACCTGACTGATCTAGAGAAGATCTGTGTGGAGGAGTGGGCCAGAATCCCTTCTGCAAACCTGGTGAAAAACTACAGGAAAAATTTGACCTCTGGAACTGCAAACAAAGGCTACTGTACCAAATATTAACATTGATTTTCTCAGGTGTTCAAATACTTATTTGCAGCTGTATCATACAAATAAATAGTTTAAAAATCATACATTGTGATTTCTGGATTTATTTTTTAGATTATGTCTCTCACAGTGGACATGCACCTACGATGACAATTTCAGACCCTCCATGATTTCTAAGTGGGAGAACTTGCAAAATAGCAGCGTGTTTAAATACTTATTTTCCTCACTGTATGTATGTACAGTATGTACATTATGTATGTATGTATGTACAGTATGTAAGTTTGTATGTATGTTTGTACAGTATGTATGTATGTATGTATGCATGTATGTATGTACAGTATGCATGTACTGTATGTATGTATGAATGTATATATATACTCAACTTTCCTGCCACTTGTGCATGTGAACCACCAATGTTCGCACACATGCACACCCACAAACACACACACATACACACACACAAACAGACACAAACACACATTGGGTTATTAGTATTCATGTTAAAATAAGAGCAGTTAAAACTGTCCAGTCAAATTTTACCGTGAACAATAAATTAAGGGGGGAGTAGCAGCGAACAGTGTTTTAAGGTTATGTGGAGATCTCAATGCAAGACCTGGACCACATCAAAGTAGATCAAACAAACACATTCAGCCAAATCTCCCCAGTCCCAGCACTATCCCACAAGAGCAACATTTAAATAATGTTGTAATCAACAAAAAAATTAAATAAAGGATCAGTTCACTACTTTCATTGAATGTGGGTGTTTCATTCAATTTGTTAGCATTTGAAGAAAAAAAGTTAAAACAGAATGTTGAAACAAAGTGACGAAAATGTTGAAAAAAGCTTCAAAAACTTGGAAACAAACAACAACAAAAGTGACAAAAAAAACAACAAACGTGTTGGGGAACATTTTAAATTTAGACCCACAAAATCCAAAAGTTGCATGGTCGACGGGAAGACAACACACGGGTTAAAATTGTGGAGACCAAGAGAGAAACGTGTCTGTACACACTGCCACCAGAAATGCATTTCATATGTCCCAAATAAAAAGACATAAAATCACATATTACATTTGAAAACAATGCTATACTGTATACTGTGTATATATAATCTACTATATAAATAAGAGTGACAGAGGAAGTGAGAGACAAAGAAAGAGCGGCACAGGAATGTGAAAACTGTTTCAACTTGTTTCTTTGGATTCCTGCTCTGAAGTCTCCTGTGAGCCAAGCACAGAAAGGCTGAGAAATGGCTCCCATTTCATTTCCTCAACTAACTGTGAAACCCGAATGAAACTAAGACAAAATGAAATTCACAGCTGTTTTTTATGGTAATTTTACTCTGTAATCGTAACAGAAGCAGGTACTATCCGCTGCTGGAAAAACATCCTGTATATTCAATGCTATGTCTTATCTCCAGGCTCATAAATGGGCAAATTTGTGATGTACTCACTTTGTCGGTTCTGTGTGATTGGAGGTAAACCTTCCCTATTTTGGTCGGAGAGTCCATCTGGGACGCAAATGTACTTCAGTTCTGACTGAAATGTTGTCAGTCCTTTGGATTCAGAATGACGTGTGTGCATTCCTGTGGTGAATAGTAATGTTGGGGTGTGTCCAATGTGAGACATTTTTGAAATATGATCCTCACCTGATACATATGCAGAGGTGTAGCCGTGATTCCAAATGTGAGAGGTATAGAGTTCAGTACAATGTTTTAACACCTATATACATCTATATAGATATTTATCAGTTAGAGATTTCAGTGCTTATTAGTTTTTTACAATTGCTATGACAATTTTCCTAAAACTCCTACAGCACCAACACACCTACAACACACTGACAAAACAGTTAACTTCATGCTCCAAATCACACATTGTAAACTAAACTCCAACACTAATTTTCAAAATACAATAAATACACTAACACAATACACTAAGTCTACCAAAACACTGTCATACTTGTCTCAAAAGCCCATAATTCTTCCTAAACACACACACGTTCTGTCCCAACAGGAACATTTAGTCAGCCATAGTACAACATCATACAGACACTAACACATGTTCTCTCCCAACAGGAACATGTAGTCCAGGGGTGTCAAACTCATTTTCACTGAGGGCCACATCAGCATAATGGCTGTCCTCAAAGGGCCAGATGTAACTTATAAATGTAACTAAATGTAATCGAATGTAATGTAAAATAAATGTAACTACTCCTTAATGTTAAATAACTCATTATTTATTATAACTTATTCAAGTGACAATTACAGTTGCATAGAAAACAATTTGTCTGCATACACACATAAGACCTGCAAACATTAAATAATTACAACAGCAGCTACACATAAATAATATGTAATCAACTAAAAATACCAAAATAAAGGTTGACTCAGTTCACAACTATATTGGTTTTTTGGTTAGTCTTTGATGAGGAGATGCTGCCTGTCCTTGAACACACCAAGTGCAATGCAAAAGAGCAATGTCTTCCCTGAGCTCAAAAAATCGCTTGAGGACTTTGCTCCTACTCAGCCACCGTACTTCTGCATGGTGCAGCACATCCCCATGTTCCGAGCCCATCTCCAGCAAAACCTGCTGGAACTGACGGTGATTCAGGCCACGCGCCCGAGTGAAGTTCACTGTTTTCATGACTGTGGTCCCAACGTCCTCCATCCGCAGCACCTTCCCACACAAAGCTTCTTGATGGATAATGCAATGATACGTTATCAGAGGCGTGTGACAGTTCATTTTTTGCATTTTCCCACTTTTCCTCCACACATTGCCGGTGCACCGTCTGTAGTTAATTCTACCAAGTTTTCCCACTGCAATGCATTTTTACTTACGGACTTCTCCACCGCATCAAACATGTCCTGTCCCGTCGTGGTCCCATGCATTGCAGCCACATCCAACAGCTCCTCAGTGATAGAGAGGTCCGACTAATAAAAATTGATAACTGCGCTGTGTCCGTGTTATCTGTGCTTTCATCAACAGCTAATGAAAAAGCTGTGTAGCTGCGTGTCTCCTGGGCCAGCTGTGTTGTAAGATTTTCTGCTAGTTCCTTCACTCGGTCGGCGATGGTGTTTCTTGATAAACTGACATTAAAAGTCTGTAACTGGTCGGGACACACCTGCTCACAGACCTTCAGCATGCACTGCTTCAAAAACGCTCCGTCTGAAAAAGACTTGGAAGCGCGGGCGATTTCTTCAGCCACAATGAAGCTAGCTTTCACCGCGGCCTCGTTTTTGGCTGTGGATTTCTTGAACAAACTCTGCTGCGACCACAGTTTGCCTTTTAATTCTCGGGCAATTTGTTGCTTTTCTTGAAGGCTAGCTTTAGCGTACTTAGCTCCGTGTTTGGTGTCAAAATGTCGACGCAGATTGTACTCTTTGACAACCAACACCGCCTCGTAACACAAAAGACATACCGGTCTTTCTCCTTGAAGCACAAACAAGTATTCGCCTTCCCATCTTTCTTGAAACAGTCTTCCGTCTGCATCAACTTTTCTCTTTCTGGACATTTTGGGATCATTATTTATATCTCAATTCCACTCGTTGGCATGGACACTGCCGCGGCTAGCGTAGTCGAAAGGCATTGTGGGAAATGTAGTTTTTGGTCAAAGCACGCTCTTAATTTATTTTTTGGTATTTATTTTTAGACACTCAAAACTTTTAAGCTCTCGCGGGCCACATAAAATGACATGGCGGGCCACATCTGGCCCGCGGGCCTTGAGTTTGACACATGTGATTTAGTCAGTCATAGAACAACATCATACAGACACTAACACATGTTCTCTCCCAACAGGAACATTTAGTCAGTCATAGAACAACATCATACAGACACTAACACATGTTCTTTCCCAACAGGAACATTTAGTCAGCCATAGTACAACATCATACAGACACTAACACATGTTCTCTCCCAACAGGAACATTTAGTCAGCCATAGAACAACATCATACAGACACTAACACATGTTCTCTCCCAACAGGAACATTTAGTCAGTCATAGAACTACATCATACAGACACTAACACATGTTCTCTCCCAACAGGAACATTTAGTCAGCCATAGAACAACATCATACAGACACTAACACATGTTCTCTCCCAACAGGAACAGTTAGTCAGTCATAGAACAACATCATACAGACACTAACACATGTTCTCTCCCAACAGGAACATTTAGTCAGTCATAGAACAACATCATACAGACACTAACACATGTTCTCTCCCAACAGGATCATTTAGTCAGTCATAGAACAACATCATACAGACACTAACACATGTTCTCTCCCAACAGGAACATTTAGTCAGCCATAGAACAACATCATACAGACACTAACACATGTTCTTTCTCAACAGGAACATTTAGTCAGTCATAGAACAACATCATACAGACACTAACACATGTTCTCTCCCAACAGGAACATTTAGTCAGTCATAGAACAACATCATACAGACACTAACACATGTTCTTTCCCAACAGGAACATTTAGTCAGTCATAGAACAACATCATACAGACACTAACACATGTTCTCTCCCAACAGGAACATTTAGTCAGCCATAGAACAACATCATACAGACACTAACACATGTTCTCTCCCAACAGGAACATTTAGTCAGTCATAGAAATACATCATACAGACACTAACACATGTTCTCTCCCAACAGGAACATTTAGTCAGTCATAGAACTACATCATACAGACACTAACACATGTTCTCTCCCAACAGGAACATTTAGAGACAACAAAATCCAGAAATCAGCAAACTATATGTATGGCTAAAATTGTTACAGTTTTTAACATTTTTCAATTGATTGCAACAAACGTGGTCACAAACTGAGTCCAACAGGAAAATAATTAGCGATTTTGTATTTTTGACCCTCTGAACTTACCGTTGAACAACTCTGAGACAAGACGGCATGAGACGGGACGGCATGAGATGGGATGCTCCAAGCGCAGCCATACCCGCCTCATTGGCTGTGTAATGCTGTGTTGTTTCCAAAAACACACGTGACTGGACGAAACACAGCAACTGGACGAGTGCATTAATGGCAGAGAGGAACCCTCAGGGACAGGGAACATCCAGTGAATGAGGTGCAGTTTTCCCCCTCAGTCTAACCAGGACTATACTTTCAGGGATAATTCTAGAGTTTCTGACTTGAGAAATGTGTTTCTAAAGTGTTTGGTCTCGCTGACCATGATGATGAGTTGTGATATTCCTTTCTGAGGATGAAGCTGGCAGAGAGTAATGATTCACTTCATGTGCTCTCTGTAATTGATGATTGTTCTTCGTTTCTTTATGGAGCATTGAGGGGCGGAGTACGATCAGAGTGGTAGTTCAAAAATGTGGATAATCAATGCAACAAATGAAGTGCTATGTACTTTAATTCAGTAACATTACAAGTCAACTTCTACATGGATGTTGGGTAGGCGTGTATGATTCAGAAAATGTCATGATTCAATATCAAATCATATGCTGACGATTTGATTCAAAATCACTTTTTTTTTCAACAAATGATTCTCAGTTACAAAAACTATTCAGAGTATGTACATTTAGTTACTTTTCCCATGTGATAGTAGGCTAGAAACGCCAATACAAAAGGAAAAAAGAAGAGAGAATTTGAATAGATTTTGAATCGGTAGAGCTTGAATCCATTCATAAATGTCGATATTATTTCACACCCCTATTGTTTGAGGTCTGGCTTAGGTTTACCACTCAATCAGTGATAAAGTTAAACAGTCTCTTAGTCAACAGAAAACAATCATACTAATTTTGATAATCAATTAAACACCTTTAAGCACCTACTTTCTTGACTTTGTAATGCCTTAGTCTACTGTAAAAATGGAAATTAAGTTGAACTGTAATACATTTTTTGTACACCTTTGCTTTTCCTACGGTAACATGTCAAACGGTGCATTGTCTGAAAGCCCATCTCCAGAGCTGCCAACTTTTACAAAAACCTTGGAGTGAGATTTGGGGGGGCAACCCATATTTTGCTGCGTACAAAGCAATTTCTTTGGTTCTTTCAGCATCATTATCCTTCAGGGTTTAAATTGAGATTTGATATGTGTGGGGGGATGGGGGGCTCTCCCTAGGGGGGTCTGGGGGTATGCCCCCCCAGGAATTCTTTTTGAAAATTAAACCATTAAATGGTACTTTCTGGAGAGTTTTGTGCAAAAAAAATGGAGAAATCAAATCTTACATGATATGTGCAAAACTGTAGGGTTAAGAACCTTTGCATTGTTGTAGTTTCAACAGGTATTAGGGCATTTAGCATTTACATTAATGTTAATCAGTCATCACTTGATTACACATTGTATTACCTTCTTATGATATAAGAACTGACCCAGACAATGTGCCAAACATAATGAACCACATGAAGAGACAGTAGCATATGTCAGCAACAGCTGAGAAGATTTGGGTCTGGGGTAAACAGGTCCAGGGGTCCCTGGTGTAGGGACCAGGGACCCAAAGTTGAAATTAATGTTGAGGGATCAACTAAGACCACTGAAATTCTAAAGAATGAGAACCACTGATTTGCAGAAATTCTAATCCTTTAACCTTTGTGCCAAGGCTCAGTAACGTTTGGCCCTCATCATCTGTGCCCCCCCCCCCCCCCACACTTACTGGATTTACTTTTTTGGGAAAATAAAGACAATTTGTTCATTTCATGAAACATTGAATGAATTATTTACAGTTACATTTAGAGATGCACCGAGGTTAGAGAAGCACAATAGTGGCCCGATGTTGCAGTATCATGAAAAATAGTGTAGTATTGCCCAGACGTGTTTTACCAGATTTCTGCTCATGTTTACAACTTTGTGCACATTCAAAATATAACTCTTCCCATATCTGTTGTCCGAGATTTGGAGAGTTGTAATATAGTCTGCTGTGCATGTCATTGCACCGCTGATATGGTGGATCTCATTCAGACCGTCTGACAGACACAGAAGCCCATCTGGGTCTCTGGTCTCTGACAGAGTTTAGAGGTGGCTGTACGCTGCTCTTCATCGGAGGACTACGCACGGATGCAACGCGTCACTGTCCACAGCAGATGGAGTCCACTAAAATGAACTGAAGTTGCTACGCTACCAGCCGCGCTGCTCACCTCTATTGTTACAGAGAGAGTGGACACGAAGCGACGGACGGGTCTGTAATACTCAGAGCACATACCTGAAGCCGGGGAAATGCACCTGGGATGGATCGTGACAATTTTTTTTCTCAGTTTGCGACATTTAGAAACTTCCACAGACAGGGAGCGCTCTTGAACCCCCTCACAGTCTCTGAAAGCACAACTAGTCGATCGCGAGTGGCTCAACAGGTAGATCTATAGATAAACTCATCTTTCAGAAATTTGACCGACCGGGTTGACACTTCAGCGTGAGAAATCGGGGGTGTGGCGTGTGAGCGTGTGAAACCAGTCAAATGCGTGTGTCTCACGGCCAATGCGTGAGAGTTAGCAGACCCTACATCTCTACACATCCATGTTCCCCTCCCACAGGTGTTTCCACCTGACTAATCAGACTGTGTGGCCTTTAAGGGCTCAGCTTTTTGGCATGTTGTAACGAGGTTCGAGTACATACAGCAAATACTTGAAGCCAGGTTCTGACTCATATGAAGGGAAATATGGTGCAAAAGGTAAGAGCTTATAGAGTACGATGTGACAACTTTTTAAAATGTACACTTGTAGAAAATATTCACACACCTATATTCTGAATGTGAAGTCACCGAAAAAAATATTCCCAAATGTGTCGATTGATATTTACATGAACACAATGACAGCTGCAAGCGTGTAGTGCAACTTTTTTTTTTTTTAATTGGATTCATTTTCCATCACAACCACAACTCAGTGATTACAACCGCTGGAATCTGTCACTGCAACTTCACATATGTGCTCTCTCGCATCACACAGCGGCGAGTCTGCGCTCTCAACTTTTGCAACACTTCTTGCGATACATTTGGTGCAAAACTAATTTGTACCTGTGGACTTAGTCTGTGGAGCTCTGAGCCAACGGGACTGGGGGGACAGCAGGGTCCTATTGCCAGATGAGGGACAAATCTGTCCGGCTTATTTATGTAGCATGGAAGCTAGCGTTAGCTAACTAGCAGCCAGCCCGCTTCTAAATAAATACCTTTTAGATATCTAAACACTTTTTAACAGTCAAACTGAAACACTGGCGGTAAGCTCCTGGGGCCTGTTGCACAAAACAAGGATAAGGGATTAAGCCGTGATATTAAAGTTATCCTGGATCAATTTAGCTTTGACTTGGTTGCACGAAAGTAGGTTGAATTAAACCCAGACAAGTAACCATGGAGATTTATTCTTTGCGGCTAGCCTGCTCCAGAGCAGGCTAACGGGGCCAGGCTAAGGGTAACAGCCACTGCTGTGCAGTGTTAACCTGCCTCCACTGCATCACCATCTCCAGCGTTGGTAAAGACTAAGACCTGGATGCTGTAGTTTGTGTACTGCTCCAAATCGTCCAGCTCCAGAGGCAGCTGATTGGTCGTCACATTCCTGATTTCTCCCAGTTCTGACACAGGAGAGGAGACACATATATATACACTCACCTATAGGATCATTAGGAACACCATACTAATACTGTGTTTGACCCCCTTTCGCCTTCAGAACTGCCTTAATTCTACGTGGCATTGATTCAACAAGGTGCTGAAAGCATTCTTTAGAAATGTTGGCCCATATTGAGAGGATAGCATCTTGCAGTTGATGGAGATATGTGGAATGCACATCCAGGGCACAAAGTTCCCGTTCCACCACATCCCAAAGATGCTCTATTGGGTGGAGATCTGGTGCCTGGGGGGGCCACTTTAGTACAGTGAACTCACTGTCATGTTCAAGAAACCAATTTGAAATGATGTGAGCTTTGTGACATGGTGCATTATCCTGCTGGAAGTAGCCATCAGAGGATGGGTACATGGTGGCCATAAAGGGATGGACATGGTCAGAAACAATGCTCAGGAAGGCCGTGGCATTTAAACCATGCCCAGTTGGCACTAAGGGGCCTAAAGTGTCTCAAGAAAACCTCCCCCACACCATTACACCACCACCACCACCACCACCACCAGCCTGCACAGTGGTAACAAGGCCTGATGGATCCATGTTCTCATTCTGACTCTACCATCTGACTGTCTCAACAGACATCGAGACTCATCAGACCAAGCAACATTTTTCCAGTCTTCAACTGTCCAATTTTGGTGAGCTCTTGCAAATTGTAGCCTCTTTTTCCTATTTGTAGTGGAGATGAGTGGTACCCGGTGGGGTCTTCTGCTGTTGTAGCCCAACCGCCTCAAGGTTGTGCGTGTTGTGTCTTCACAAATGCTTTGCTGCATACCTCGGTTGCAACGAGTGGTTATTTCAGTGCTCTTCTATCAGCTTGAATCAGTCGGCCCATTCTCCTCTGACCTCTAGCATCAACAAGGCATTTTCGCCCCCAGGACTGCTGCATACTGGATGTTTTTCCCTTTTCACACCATTCTTTGTAAACCCTAGAAATGGTTGTGCGTGCAAATCCCAGTAACTGAGCAGATTGTGAAATACTCAGACCGGCCCGTCTGGCACCAACAACCATGCCACGCTCCAAATGTCTTAAATCACCTTTCTTTCCCATTCTGACATTCAGTTTGGAGTTCAGGAGATGGTCTGGACCAGGACCACACCCCTAAATGCATTGAAGCAACTGCCATGTCATTGGTTGATTAGATAATTGCATTAATGAGAAATTGAACAGGTGTTCCTAATAATCCTTTAGGTGAGTGTATAAGCCTAGGTTCAAAAATGGGTATGCACTACAGTGGAATGGTGCATCTCAGTACGATTGTTATGAATACTAACAGTATACTAACAGATCTGCATTAAACGCCCCTCAGGGGTCCATGAGGGAGATTATGTCAACAGAAAACCTTCCACAGTATCAATGTTCAGGTAAAAATGATTTAGTTACTATCATCTAAGCTAAATGTATTCTGGGCATTAAATGTGTACTGAATAGGTAACATGTCATTGTTTCAGATGATCTGGGATGCTGCTGGCATCATTACCAATGTGGAGGCAAAGTGGCCTGTTGAAAAACATAATCAATACATTTTTTTACAGAAATGCTTAAAGTGGGGATTTAAGTCACTTACTACTTTTTATACTTGTTTTTGATATCTCCAGATCCAGTTTCCTCTGTGTTTATTTATTTTTTTTATTTATTTTTTTTGCTTTATTTCTATACCAAGGTCCAGATCCTGGAGACTCCTTTTACTGACAGCTATCTGTGCATCTGGCAGCTCGATCTTCTTTTCCAGATGTTGCGTGTACAGACATCATTACATCAGACTTATTCATGCCTTCATCTCCTCACGACTTGACTATTGCAACTCACTACTCCTCGGCATCAGCTCAACCTCCATTAAAAGGCTCCAACTGGTTCAGAACTCAGCCGCACGACTCATCACCCGCTCCACATCCTGGCACCACATCACTCCGGTCCTAAAACAGCTACACTGGCTTCCCATTTCTCACCGGATCAAATACAAAATCCTGGTCCTTACCTACAAAGCCATACATCACCTTGCCCCGTCATACCTCACTGTCCTCCTCTCCCCCTACCAACCTTCACGGTCCCTCAGATCCACCTCAGCCGGTCTCCTCTACGTCCCCAAGTCAAAGCTCTGCAGTTTTGGGGACAGAGCCTTTTCCAGGGCAGCTCCCAGGCTCTGGAACTCCCTCCCCCATGAGATCTGCATCTCTGAGTCCCTCACCATTTTTCAGTCCCGTCTGAAGACCCATCTCTTCTGTTCTGCCTATCCTTAGCTTTTATTTATTAATTTATTTTAATTTTTTATTTTTTTTTTATTTTTTTTTTCTACTCTGTAAAGCGACTTTGAGCTTGGGAAAAGCGCTATACAAATTCAATTTATTATTATTATTATTATCTAACAGTTTGTGAATTCTGTAAACCACCTCTTTCCTCCCCTGAAAACCAAGGACTGTCCGGTGGCAGTAGCTGGCAGCAGAGAGTGGCGAGCAGAAGCAACATGTAGCATGTAGCATGTAGCACGCACTAACTACAAGAACTACTACTCCAACACTACTGCACAGATGCATCACACACCCTGCCTGCAAACACACAGACACACACACACACACACACACACAGAGAGACCCCAAAGACATACGGAGACCCACACACACAGAGACCCACACACACACAGACAGACCAACAGACACAGACAAGACGGACAGACAGACAGACAGACAGAGACCCACACACAGAGACAGTCAGACTAACAGACACAGACAGGACAGACAGACAGACAGACAGACAGACAGAGAGCAACACACAGAGACAGACAGAGACACAGACAGACTGACCCACACACAGACACAAAGACAGACAGACACACACACACACACACAGACTTACAGACAGACCCCCCCCACACACACACACACAGACCCAGACAGACAGACCCACACACACACACAGACACCCACACTCACACAAACCCACAAACACACAGACACACAGACAGAGACACACAGACACCCCACACACACACACAGACCAACAGACCCACACACATACACAAACCCACACACACAGACCAAAAGACCCAGACACACACACACACACAGACCGACAGACCCAGTCACAGACCCACACACACAGACCCAGACAGACAGACCCACACATGGACAGACAGACAGACAGACAGACACACACACGCACACAGACACACAGACCCACAGACAGACAGGCAGAGACCCACACACACAGTCAGACAGACGGAGACCCACACAGACCCATACAGACACTGACACAGACAGACAGACAGACAAACAGGCAGAGACCCACAGACAGACAGACCCATACACACACAGAGAGACAGACAGACCCACCCACACACACACACACGCACACACACACACACAGACAGACCCTCCCACACACAGACAGACAGACACACAGACCCAGACAGACAGATACAAACACACACACACAGACAGACAGACAGTCACACACACAGACCCACAGACACTTTTTCTGAAGAGCAGCCATGAGGTTCTTGTTGTTTTTGTCCTGCTGGAGATGTCCAGCTGGGCTCTATGGGAAGCCTGGGATCTTTCCAGAATCTCCTTTGCCTCCTTGTCCTGTTTTTGGAGAGCTTCCTCCATCTTGCTCAATTTATCCCTCAGCTCCTGAACTCGAGCCCTCTCAATCTCCAGATAGCTCTCCAACCTCATGTTGGTGGTCTCACCTACCTCGAGCATCTGTCTCTCTTTACAAAGCTCCATCTTCTGAGTCTCCACAATATTTTTCAGGGCCTCCTTCTCTCCCTTCATGTACTCCAATTCGCCTTTCAGGTCTTCGGTAATGAAGTACTGCAGGTTGAGATCTTTTTGGGCTTTTTGCAGCCTGTTGTTGATTTTTCCCAGGTGGGATTTCAGATGCTCTTTTTCCCTGGGTGGGGAGTGGACCTTTCAAGTCACACATCTCCCTCTGCATCAGCTCTTTCTCACGGCCCCAACTGCTGCCCTCTCTCTGTTGTTGGAGCTGATCGAGGAGATTGGCCAGCAAGTCCCCTCGGATTATCAGGTGAACTCTTTCCTCAGATTCACATTGGGTGAGCCTCACTTTGCTGTTCTTCACACTGTATTCTTCAAGTGAACTGAGTCCTTCACACTGTATTCTTCAAGTGAACTGAGATAGAAATTGATTTGCGGTTGAACCTCTCTGGAGTTGAATTCCATGTTTTCCAACTTGGTATTCTGCTGGATCAGTGTTTTTTCTCCTGTTGCAATGTGCACCTTTGGATTGTCACTGTCAAATGACTCTCTGATACAAACTGCTGTCTGAGTGAATTTGTGTCAGAACTAAAGTTGGGTCCCAGTATTTATGGTGTGTCGTTATGACAACAACAACTTTCTGTGTTCTTATAATTTCAATCCAAATGGTTATTGATTCTATTCCATTATATCGTTGATTCTATTGTTGCTATGGGATACCAGCTTGTTTATGTTTGAATACACAGTATGAATTTCTGATGATTCCTAAAATATGGTAGAAAGAACCCTTTTGGAAATATGAAAAGGAAAAATTTATATATTCTGCTAATACACTGCATCTATAATATTCTTACTACTATTATAATGTCAATGCTACTACATTGCACATATCTGTACATGTTCATACATTGTTCATATTACATAGCCATATTTATTATGCTCTTATAACACTGTAAAAAATGATTGCATATATTAGCCTGTTGTATTCATCTCCACTTGGGTCAGTCCGAACCAATAACGATCATTGAAACTATTTCCCCCTCTTTAGAGGCACTAGACAGGGATGCCCACTGTCCCCTTTGCTCTTTGCTGTTGCTATTGAGCCCCTCGCTACCACACTTCGATCTAATCCTAACATTACCAAGGTGACTAGGGGCGGCCCTCAGTAGAGAGTATCACTTTATGCAGATGATCTGCTTCTTTATATTTCCAGGCCTAATCCTTCTATCCCAACTGCACTCTCGCTCCTTTTCTCATTTGGTTCCATCTCCGGTTACAAGCAAAATTTCAATAAGAGCTAACTATTCCCAGTAAAGGCTGCCGCTCATGAATTTCTACACCAAACAATTCCATCCAAGGTAGTCCACGACAAATTTACGTATCTCAGGGTCCAAGTGACAAAAAGTTTTTAAAACCTTTTTAAGTATAATTTCACTTCTCTCTGTACTACAACACGGGAAGATTTTGAGAGGTGGTAACTACTTCCTTTATATGTGGCTGGCTGGATAAATTCAGTAAAGATGAATATTTTGCCAAAATTGTTCTTCAGGAAACATGAAGGGGCTATTTTGGCATTCATCTGGAAAAACGGGACCCAGAGAATCCGTGATATATTTCTTTGGAGGCCAAAAGTACTGGGGGGAATGGCCTTACCTAATTTAAACTATTACTATTGGGCAACCAACCTCCGCATACTCCACTACTGGCTGCGTGCTGACAGTTTACACAGTGCCCCAGTGTGGTTGAGATTGGAGGCGGCTTCATGTTCGCCATGCTCACTGGCAACTCTGGTTTACCCATTTAATGGCTCAATCTGCACAGTATACTGTAAAAATATTCTAGTTACGACTACTCTCAAGAACCAGTTTATAAACCATTTTGGGTCAACTCCTTTTGAAAGTCACACTCTCAAGCATTTACCCTGTGGTCTAATCATGGCATCATATATTTTAATGACCTATATATTGAGGGCGTCTTTGCATCCTCCCCCAGATTATGGCTAAATCCAAGATTCCCAAGAGTCACTTTTTCAGTCACACAGCACAGAAAATAAATGAAATATTAGGATACAATATACATACATATACATGAAATAGTAATAATAATAATAGGAATAAAATATAACAACAAATATTTGAATATATACAGGATGGGAAAACAAAATGTGCAACTCCTTAAATAGTATTATTGTTTGGACTTTTTATCTTGAAATATTAGGATTTTTTATATTGAAATATTAGGACTTTTAATTTTGAAATATTAGGACTTTCTATCTTGAAATATTAGGACTTTCTATCTTGAAATATTAGGACTTTTTAGCTTGAAATATTAGGACTTTTTAGCTTGAAATATATTAACTTTTTATCTTGAAATATTAGGATTTTTTTATCTTGAAATGACCAATAACTATATTGTAAAGTTTGCAGATGATACAGTCATAGTATGGACACCACTGGAACATCTCACAGCCCTGTACTACCCTATTATTTAAAGTGGTGCAAAGAAGCCTTTTTAGACTTAAATGTTACAAAGACAAAGGACATGTGCATTGATTTTAGACGTTACCATCCAACTCCTGGAAAGACAATTATAGATGGAAAAGAGGTTGAAATTGTTGAGTCATAAAAGTATCTGGGAATCATCATTGATAACAAGTTGACCTTTGAACTAAACACAGACATGCCGAGTAAGAAAAGTCAGCAGCGTCTCTTCTGTCTGAGAAAGCTATCTGCTATCTCTCTGCTCAACTCTGTAAAGAATAGGTAACGTCTGCACATAAGGCACACTGGGACTTACATTTTTAATGTTGTGGTATTTATTTCCCCATGTGGTCTGATCCTGTATTTTTAATTGATGTTGTCTTGTACTGTATGTCAACTTCTTTGCTATTGTAGCAAAATGAATCACCCCTTGGGGACAAATAAAGGTCTTGAACTTGTATCTCAAGTACAAATTGGATGAATAAAAAGTCGAGCTATAGTTGAGTTGCGTGTGAAAGACGGTCTGCTGATGTTCTCACGGCAACGAGACTGTGCTAATGTTGATCTGTTGGAACATGTCAGAAACAATCAGTCCTACAATCTGTCATGTGTTTGCAGCTTCTTATCAGAGCATCAGTTTCAGAGACATTCAGTTCAGAGTCTTCCCCATCAGTCCACAGAGTGGACACATTGTCTTTGACGGAGCCGTCAGAGACACACAATCACACTCTTTCTACCTTAGTTCTGTCAAACTTCATCCTGAGAGGCCGTGTCCTGGATGGGAGGAATGTCTGGCCAAGGTGGCTGCAACAGCCTACAACAAAGATGGCCGCCTGTCTAAAACTACAACACCCAGGTCACTGTCAGTGAGAGCCAGCTGCTGGCAATCCAGCAAATGACTGGAGTTTAACGAGGCAGAGACCAAGACAGATATGTGGTTCTTTTATTTAGTTATTTCTTGTCAACACACACACATAAGACAAGAAAAAGTGTGTATCTGTCCAAGTAGCAGGTGAGACATTGTATTCATTGGGTTCATTCAGGACTCAGATTACATCAGTGTCAGAGATGCGGACTAAAAGACATGTATTCCAGTAAAGCTCCGCCTCTTCCTGTATGCAGATCCAACCTGATTTAATATTTGGAGTTTAGCTTGTATGTTTTAAATGTGTTTAAATCTGTGGGAAATTCTGCATAGTAACATTCTGTCGCCCTATTGTTAATCAGTAATCATCCTTGTGGTTTTTATCGATAAGCTGGAAATTCTGCAAAACGTTTGCAGTGACTCCGCCTCATGCATCATGTGATCAGTGCTACTGCGTGTGAGTTGATCAGGTTGATATCTGTGTTTCCTGTTCTCTCTCCTGCAGCTGTATCTCAGCTGACTGTTATCTGAATGCTAATGCTAACACAACACTTCCTGCTGCTGCTTTACATTAAAACAACCTCAACTGGACAAACACAGGAGACTTTTATTGTGAAGCAGTCACAGGAAACAGTCTGGTCCAAACACGTCTTCAGTTTGTTCAGCCGGGGGACGGGGGGACGGCTGCAGAGAGTCATTAATAAAGATGTAGTTTATTGCTTAAAAGTAATTAATGTGAATGCAATACGAAGACAATAGTAACAGGGTCTTTTAGTATGAGGTGTTGTTTGTAAAGCGGCTCATGCTGAAAATAACAGCAACATTTTGTCACATTTAGCTTACAACAATGTTAAAAAAAACTGGTATGAATTTTTGAGGGCTACATTTTTGCACATTTACAACAATATTTATCAATTTAGAGATATTTGAAATAGTTAAATGCTAAATCTAAATGTTAAATTTAAATCTAACTCTAAATTTAAATGGTAAATCTAGATGTTAAATTTAAATGGTAAATTTGAATGTTCAATCTAATTGTTAAATCTAAATTTAAATGTTGAAAATAAATCTAAATGTTGAATCTAAATGTTTTGGGTAAAACTAATATGCAATTTCAAAATGCCAAAATACTTAAATAAAAGCTTGTGGAGATCAGTGTGAGTTTACAGTGTCAAATAACGAATAAAACCCATCTCATTTGGGGAAATGGACTCTTGGACATGGATTATGGATGGATTATCCTAACTACCTAAAATAATAAACACTTTTGGAGAAACTAAATTTGAAGAGTACTTTGAGTCTTTAGTGTCACTTTTATGAAGGGTGAGGGACTGATGACCTGTAGCTACTATAGCCAACCACGAGGGGGCTCACTTTGACTGATCTGTCATGTTCGCTTGCATAAAGGCCAGTCTCTGTTGAAAAATTAGTATAGCCACCAGGACGGCTCTGCCGATGTTTTTGGCTACCGCCGGTTCGTTGGACTTTTCACAGAGCGACCATGACCGACAGTACCGTATCTGGTCAGGGGCGGGGATTGGCTCCTGCTGGTCTGAGAACATGTCATATCAGTCAAAGTGAAACCCCCACCGTGGCTAGCTATAGTAGCTACAGATCATAAGTCCCACACCCTTCATAAAAGTTCATAAACCCTTCATAAACACACACTGACCTCCTCAAGCTTTTATTGTGGTACTTCTGGTTACCGGCATTGTGAATTTGTATATTAGTTAAATATTTTGTTTCACCCAAAAAAATTTAGATTCAACATTTAGCTTTAGATTCAACATTTAGCTTTAGATTTAACATTTACATTCATATTTAGATTTAACATTTAGATTTAAATTTAACATTTAGATTTATATTGAACATTTAGATTTTATATTTAGGTTTAGATTTAGATTTTACATTTAGATTTAACATTTAGGTGTAACATTTAATATTTGGATTTATCAATTTAAAATATCTCTAAGTTAACAAATATTGTTGTAAATGTGCAAAAAAGTGACCCTCACAAATTCATACCAGTTTTTTTAAACATTGTTTGAAGCTAAATGTGACAAAATGTTGCAGTTATTTTCAGCGTGAGCTGTTTTACAAATGGCAACCCCATATTTTAGAGATCATAAAGATGAAAACATTAATAAAACTTAGGGTTTATTCTTAAAGGAGAGGACGTCTGCTACCAACCAGATAAAGAAAACAGAAGAACATGAAACATAAAAACTAAACACATATACTTGTGTTACACAGGGAAATTAAGTACTAGTACCACTTTTACAAAGTCAGGACTGTTTGCTGGAGGTTCAACACTCAGTGAGATGAAATGATGAAGATCTTTGTAATACATATTATCTGTATATCATATAGAATAGAATACTTTATTTGTCATTGCTTTGCAAATAACGAAAAGCAGTTTAGCAGCTCTGCATTGACAACATTACACATCAGTAAAAACACAAACAGTCATGCCAGGAGACACAAATAAAGACATTTACGTTAAATTGTTGCACACATTCTCATGTACATCACAATGGATGTCTTCATTGGACAAACATCTTGGAAAAAACGCTGGGCACGGTGAATCCAGGCCTGACACTGGTGCATGTGTCATTCATGGCTATAACGATTATGGGTTTCTGGTGTCATTTTATTTATTTTTGTTCTGTTTTGTTGTTGTCACGGCTCATGTTTTCTGTCTTCCGTGTTTTTTTGTGTTTGTTTCATGCTTACCAGTTCTCATTGCGGGACGTTCTGATTATTGAGGCCACGGTTGATATTCTAATGTCTGGTTGAAACATTGTTGCTGCCTGTTTGTCATGCCATGATTTATGATGTGATAGATATCACTGGACACTCTTTGCTGTTGCGGCCTCTGTCTTGGTCCGTGGCCTTGTCCTCCACCACGTTCCCCCACACCTCTCAAACAAGTCCCACGACCATAGATAATGTAGTCTAATTGGTTCATGCTCCATGCTATTTGGTGACATTGAATCTCGTTCTCTTAAGACTTTCATAATCTAAACATGGAATATTGTTTCTGTTGCCGTAGTAACAACTATGCATGAAGAATACTGTAACAGTCACTCATCATTGGGGATTGCTTTTTGAAGTAGTAACACTCTGATGTTGTGTCATATGGAAGAGGTGATCTTTGTTAAATGAACAGGTCATCTTAGGTTTATGTATATTGTTGAAACAAGTGTTAGCGGTTTGAAAAACATGCATTTTAATCATTGGTTGATTTTTAAAAAATGATATGAAGGTTCTGAAATTCAATTTCTATAATTTACAGATAAAGTAGGTCTGGACCACACTCTAAAGTTTACAGATGGAGTAGGTCTAGACCACTCTAAAGGACCCAACAGTTCTAGTAGTTCGCTCCAGAACAAGCAGTGTGACAGTGGCGAGGAAAAACTCCCTTTTTGGAAAAAACCTGTGACAGACCCAGGCTCTTGGTAGGTGGTGTCTGACGGGCCGGTTGGAGTTGAACTGAATAGTGGAAATAACAGTCACAGAATGGATCAGTGACTAAAAATGGTAGTTTGTAGTAATTCATGGCATCAGGGCACTGCACGGCATTACAAGGCACAGCAGAGCATAGCAGTGAACCACAGATTAGTGCCAAGGTGATGGTAACAAACTGTGTCATTAGTCACGGCGTTGGGTTCATCCCTCAGCGCCAGTTTTGCTTACCAATAGTTGGCCACTAGGTGACCAGAAACATGAAACTTTGAATGATGTGTAAATACTTCCCAGAAATATCAACCAAATGGCCAGATGGTGGCACTGTTATTAATGTTTGGTACTGTTATCGCAACCCATTTACTTAATTTACTGTGTGTGTGTGTTGCAGTTTAATTCCTTTCATAACCACTTTTCCTTGTTAACCCAATGGTAAACGTCACGAGGTGAAGGAAAGGAGTGAAGGAGACTTAGGACAAGAGAACCACCGTGTTCATTACATTGGGGGGGTACATTCTATAAGCTCTGCAGGGTGCCCAAACTTTTGCAGACATCATTTTTTGTTTTCTGTTATTTTGAAAGTGTAAATGATGGAAATAAAATCTAACTTTTTGTGACATATTATACCAGGGGTTGGCAACCTTTACCACTCAAAGAGCCATTTGGACCCGTTTCACACAGTAAAGAAAACACTAGGAGCCACAAAACCCTTTGGAAATATTAAATGAAATAACTCTGCATATAACGTTTGTTTTGCCTTTGTGCTATGTATAAACAAACTATACTGTGTTACCGTTAAGAAATCAATGAACGACTGCAGAGAAAATGAAATAACATTTCTGCATGCATTTTAAACTCTGAAGAAAAGACGTTGGGTTGACGGTTTGGTAAAATAGGGTTAGACCTGTCAACTGGGCTCGAATGCCAAAACCTCCACAGCTCTTCAGGGTAAAGGACGCACAGCCCTGTGGGTCCTTTACCCTGAAGAGCTGTGTCCAGGTGTTCAGGTGTTCAGGTGCGCTGTCGTGTCTACCAAGAAGTGGAGCTTTCCCAGCCACTCTGGCTGTTCCCGCTCAGGAAGTGTGAGCAAAGCATATCAGCACCTCGCCTCTAGAAGCCACCGGACTTTGTTATGCAGTAGGAGATCAGAATACGGGCTTTCCAGCTCATCCAGTAACAAACAGAACTGACGGTGATTGAAACTTTTTATCATTATTTTGCTCACAATCTGAATAACACAATTCATTACTTCTGTGCATTCTGGAGGAAATGTTTGAGCACACAGTGCTTCTTGGTGCAAGATGCAGTGAAAAGTCAGCAACTTCCTGTCCAGAGACTTCTGCAGTAAAGCCACAAAGCCGTTGTGCACTCCTGTCATACTCGGTGCCCCGTCTGTAGCCACTGACACCAGGTGGGTGGTGTTTACTCCTCTTGCTCTTAAACAATTCAAGACAGCCTCACAACCCCCCCCCCCCCCCCCCGTCTGGCCTTTTAGCGGTATCAACTGGATCATTTCTTCTTGTGGCCCGGTCGAGTTTACATACCGGCAGAACAGCGCTATTTGTTCAATATCACCTTTGTCTTTAGATTCATCACAGGCAATTGAGTAGGCCACAGCTGAATTGATTGAACAGCTGTCTTTAATTTGCCTTACGAACTAAAATAAACATTTTAATTCAATATTCATTAATTATTTTTTAAAAGCAGAGCCCCATCAGAGTGATCAAAGAGCCCCAGGTTGCCGACCCCTGTATTATACGAATGTCTAATCTGTCATTTGATGCCTTTTGGAGATTTTTCCATCTTTTCTTGGCTTCTTTATGCACTTTAACACAGATTTTTACCTGGGGTGCCCAAACTTTTGAACCCCACTGTATATAGTGCCTCGGGTGTTGTGGTCGTAGAGTCAATGTTAGGTTTAAGGACCAGATTAAAGTCTCCTCCAATAAGAATCACTCCTTTTCCTTGTGTCATCATTACTTCCTTCAGTGGAGACACCACTCGTTTTTATTCCAACCCAGTTGTCATAATGCTTTCCTTTACTAGTATTAGTTCACTGAGGTGTTTCTGAGCTGCTAGAAGATTCTTATGAAGGTAAATATGGTGCAAAAGTGAGAGCGCGTAGATGCGATGTGAGCACTTGTAGAATATGATTTGAGAGCTTGTTGAAAAAAAATCTGTACTTGTATTTTTATTTTTTTTCACTTCAGTCACTTTACCAGTACAACCACAACTCAGTGATTACAACCTCTCAAATCTGTCGCTGCAATGTGCTCTCTCGCATCACACAGCGGCGAGTCTGCGTTCTCGACTTTTGCAACATTTCTTGCGATACATTTGGTACAAAACTAATTTGTACCTGTGGACTTAGTCTGTGGAGCTCTGAGCCAACAGGACGGCCGGGGACAGCAGGGTTTCTATCGCCAGATGAGGGACAACTCTGTCCGGCTTATTTATGTAGCTTGAAAGCTAGCGTTAGCTAACTAGCAGATCCAATCACGCTGCTTTATACTGATGTTTACCTTCTGGTTTATCCTCAGGACTCCAGGCTGAAGGAGAACTCACCTCAACAGGTACACAGAGACATAAAACACTAAGAAAGAATGAGCATTTACAGTTTCAGCTTTTTTAATTAAATCAACTCATCTTGCTGATGACTCTCTGCTTTCTGTTCAGAGCCTGTCAGGTTGGTGGGAGGAGCCAGTTGCTGTGCAGGAACACTGGAGGTGAAACACAAAGGAGAATGGAGACCAGTGATTGGTTACTCTGACCCTTTTAACTCTGACTGACTGTCTTAAGCCTACTCTTAAATGCGGAGATATGTCTGCCTCCTGAACCCAAACTGGAACCTGGTTCCACAGGAGAGGAGCCTGATAGCTGAACACTCTGGCTCCCATTCTACTTTTAGAGACTCTAGGAACCACAAGTAACCCTGCATTCTGGGAGCGTAGTGCTCTTGTAGGGCAGTAAGGTACTATGAGCTCTTTAAGATAAGATGGTGCCTGACCATGAAGAGCTTTGTAGGTGAGAAGAAGGATTTTAAATTCTATTCTGGATTTTACAGGAAGCCAATGCAGAGAAGCTAAAACAAGAGAGATGTGATCTCTTTTCCTGGTTCCTGTCAGAACACGTGCTGCAGCATTCTGGATCAGCTGAAGAGTCTTTATGGACTTTTTCGAGCAGCCTGATAATAAAGAATTGCAGTAATCCAGCCTAGAAGTAACAAATGCATGGACAAGTTTTTCTGCATCATTTTTAGACAGGATATTCCTGATTTTTGCCATATTACGTAGGTGAAGAAAAGGTGGTCCTTGAAATTTGCTTTATGTGAGAATTAAAGGACATGTCCTGATCAAAGATAACTCCAAGATTCCTAACAGTTGTGCTGGAGGCCAGGGTGATGCCATCCAGAGTAACATTCTCTTTGGAGAATGCGTCATGGAGGTGCTTGGGCCCCAGAATAATAACTTATAAGTTTTATATGAGTTTACCATTAGAAAATTACAAGTCATCCAGGTTTTAACATCCTTTTGAAGTTTAGCTAACTGATTAGTTTCATCCGGCTTGATTGATAGATATAATTGAATATCATCTGCATAACAATGAAAGTTTATGGAGTGTTTCCTGATGAGTGTTTCCAGGATTGGACCGAGCACAGATCCTTGTGGGACTCCATGACTAACGTTGGCGTACATAGAGGATTCATCGTTAACATGAACAAACTGAGATCGATCTGATAAATAAGACTTAAACCAGCTAAGAGCAGTTCCTTTACTGCCGATTAAATGTTCCAGTCTCTGTAATAAGATATGATGGTCAATGGTATCAAATCCAGCGCTAAGATCTAATAATACCAGTAAAGAGATAAGTCCTTTGTCTGATGCAATTAGGAGGTCATTAGTAATTTTCACAAGTGCTTTCTCTGTGCTATGATTAAGTCAAAGTCAAAGTCTGCTGAGGGCCAGAGACAAAGCCTACAGAGCTGGGGATGAAGCTGGCACGAGAACAGCGAGAGCCAACCTGTCCCGTGGCATCAAGGAAGCAAAAAAGGAATACACTCACAAGATAACCACCCACTTCAAAGACAGCAGGAACGCACAAAGCCTATGGCAGGGCATTCAGGCCATCACGGACTACAAGCCCGCGCCACAAAGCTGTGAGAGAAACATCCCTCTGCTCAACAATCTGAACCGCTTCTTTGCTCGTTTTGAAGCACAAAACAGCACATGCCCACAGAAGACCCCTCCCCCTCCACACGAGCAGCCCCTGTGCCTCTCTGCCGACAGCGTGAAGAGGACACTTGCTGCTATCAACACCCGAAAGGCAGCAGGCCCAGACAACATACCAGGTCGTGCGCTGAAGGACTGCGCTGAGGAGCTTAAGGATGTCTTCACAGACATCTTTAACACTTCCCTGAAGCAAGCCATCGTCCCATCATGTTTCAAAGCTGCCACCATCATACCTGTGCCGAAGAAAACATTTCCAGAAAACGTTCCATCCTGCTTCAATGACTACCGCCCCGTGGCACTGACACCCATCATCATGAAGTGCTTTGAGCGGCTTGTCATGTCACACATTAAATCCATTCTCCCCCCCACGCTGGACCCCTTCCAGTTTGCATACCGAGCCAAACGGTCCACAGAGGATGCAATCTGCTCTACCCTCCACCCAGCCCTCACCCACCTGGAAAAAAGAGACTCATATGTGAGATTGCTGTTTATAGACTTCAGTTCTGCATTCAACACCATAATACCACAACAACTCATCTGCAAACTTGACAAACTGGGACTCAGTACCTACCTCTGCAACTGGCTACTGGACTTCCTCTGTCAGAGGCCCCAAGTAGTACGTGTTGGCAATAATATCTCAAGCAGCATCACACTGAGCACGGGGGCCCCTCAAGGCTGCGTGCTCAGTCCGCTGCTCTTCACCCTGCTGACACATGACTGCACTGCAACCTACAGCAACAACCACATAGTGAAATTTGCTGACGACACAACTCTGTTGGGTCTCATCACCAAGGGCGACGAGACTCAATACAGGATGGAGGTCGACCTTCTGACCACGTGGTGCAGGGACAACAACCTCCTGCTGAACGTCAGCAAAACCAAGGAGATTGTTGTTGACTTCCGGAGAGGTCACATCCAACACCTGCCACTGACCATCGACGGTGCTGTGGTGGAGAGAGTGAGCAGCACCAAATTCCTGGGGGTGCACATCAGTGAAGACCTCTCCTGGACCACCAACACTGCATCACTGGCGAAGAGAGCTCAGCGCCGCCTGTACTTCTTGCGGAAACTCAGGCGAGCAAGTGCTCCACCAGCCATCATGACCACATTCTACCGAGGCACCATTGAGAGAATCCTCTCCAGCTGTATTGCTGTGTGGGGCGGAAGCTGCAATGGATACAACAGGAAAGCACTGCAGCGCATAGTGAACACAGCTGGAAGGATTATTGGTGCTTCACTCCCCTCCCTAAAGGACACTTACACCTCCCACCTCACCCGCAAGGCGACCACAATTGTGAGTGATGCAAGTCACCCCGCTCACAATTTGTTTGACCAACTGCCCTCTGGGAAGAGGTACAAAAGCCTGCCCCCCCACCACCAGACTCAAATCCTCAAATAAGCTGTTGCTATGCAGAAAGTCACACAACTGTTTTGCGACTGCTTTCTCAAGAATATTAGAGAGAAAAGAGAGAAATGGAAGGTTGGATATACAGTGAGGAAAATAAGTATTTGAACACCCTGCTATTTTGCAAGTTCTCCCACTTAGAAATCATGGAGGGGTCTGAAATTGCCATTGTAGGTGCGTGTCCACTGTGAGAGACATAATCTAAAAAAATATATATCCAGAAATCACAATGTATGATTTTTTAACTATTTATTTGTATGATACAGCTGCAAATAAGTATTTGAACACCTGTCTCTCAGCTACAATTCTGACCCTCAAAGACCTGTTAGTCTACCTTCAAAATGTCCACCTCCACTCCATTTATTATCATAATTAGATGCATCTGTTTGAGGTCGTTAGCTGCATAAAGACACCTGTCCACCCCATACAATCAGTAAGAATCCAACTACTAGCATGGCCAAGACCAAAGAGCTGTCCAAAGACACTAGAGACAAAATTGTACACCTCCACAAGGCTGGAAAGGGCTACGGGGACATGTCCAAGCAGCTTGGTGAAAAAAGGTCCACTGTTGGAGCAATCATTAGAAAATGGAAGAAGCTAAACATGACTGTCAATCTCCCTCGGACTGGGGCTCCATGCAAGATCTCACCTCGTGGGGTCTCAATGATCTTAAGATAGGTGAGAAATCAGCCCAGAACTACACAGG
The DNA here is from genome assembly GCA_029931835.1 of Etheostoma nigrum. Classification (NCBI taxonomy): domain Eukaryota; kingdom Metazoa; phylum Chordata; class Actinopteri; order Perciformes; family Percidae; genus Etheostoma; species Etheostoma nigrum. The sequence continues at coordinate 740,918 of CM057238.1, forward strand.
AGGAGCTGGTCAATGACCTGAAAAGAGCTGGGACCACCGTTTCCAAGGTTACTGTTGGTAATACACTAAGACGTCATGGTTTGAAATCATGCATGGCACGGAAGGTTCCCTTGCTTAAACCAGCACATGTCAAGGCCCGTCTTAAGTTTGCCAATGACCATTTGGATGATCCAGAGGAGTCATGGGAGAAAGTCATGTGGTCAGATGAGACCAAAATAAAACATTTTGGTCATAATTCCATTAACCGTGTTTGGAGGAAGAAGAATGATGAGTACCATCCCTAGAACACCATCCCTACTGTGAAGCATACTGTTTTTCTGCACATGGGACAGGGCGACTGCACTGTATTAAGGAGAGGAGGACCGGGGCCATGTATTGTGAGATTTTGGGGAACAACCTCCTTCCCTCAGTTAGTGCATTGAAGATGGGTCAAGGCTGGGTCTTCCAACATGACAATGACCCGAAGCACACAGCCAGGAGAACCAAGGAGTGGCTCTGGAAGAAGCATATCAAGGTTCTGGTGTGGCCTAGCCAGTCTCCAGACCTAAACCCAATAGAGAATCTTTGGAGGGAGTTCAAACTCCGTGTTTCTCAGCGACAGCTCAGAAACCTGACTGATCTAGAGAAGATCTGTGTGGAGGAGTGGGCCAAAATCCCTTCTGCAGTGTGTGCAAACCTGGTGAAAAACTACAGGAAACATTTGACCTCTGGAACTGCAAACAAAGGCTACTGTACCAAATATTAACATTGATTTTCTCAGGTGTTCAAATACTTATTTGCAGCTGTATCATACAAATAAATAGTTAAAAAATCATACATTGTAATTTCTGGATTTTTTTTTTTTTAGATTATGTCTCTCACTGTGGACATGTACTTACAATGACAATTTCAGACCCCTCCATGATTTCTAAGTGGGAGAACTTGCAAAATAGCAGCGTGTTCAAATACTTATTTTCCTCCCTGTAGGTCTATAGTTGGCTAAAACATCTGGATCAGAAGAGGTTTAATTACAGCTATTTTAAAGTACTGTGGTACATAGCCTGTTAATAAAGACAGATTGAATTTAGTTTCTAATAGTTATAATTTATTTATTATTATTTATATTTATCATTGAAGAATCTCATGAAGTCGTTACTACTAAGAGCTATGGGAATACTTGGCTCAGTAGAGCTGTGACCTTCGGTCAGCCTGGCTACAGTACTGAAAAGAAACCTGGGGTTGTTCCTATTTTCCTCTATTAATGACGAGTAGTACGCTGCTCTGGCATTACGGAGGGCCTTCCTAGAAGTTTTAAGACTATCTTGCCAATTCAAACAAGAATTTTCCAGTTTGGTGGAACGCCAAATCTTCTCAAATTTCCGCGATAATTTCCGCGATATTTGCTGCATCAACAGAACTTTTAGTGGACCAAATGACGATGCACATTTGTCCAAAAGGGTGACATTGCAGACAGAAGTTAAGAATAATGCATTAGTGTTCTCACGGTGACCTACATGATGTACTCACGTATGTGCTCTTTCCTACGTCAGGGACAGTTTGTGACTGCCATTGGACTGAACTGTAAAGTTATCCAGGACAATGACATCCTAACGAGGAGAGAAGTGGACTTGTTTCTGGAAGCTTCAAACTGTCTATCTGCCTGTCTGTCTGTCTGTCTGTCTGTCTGTCTGTCTGTCTGCCTCTCTGCCTGCCTGTCTGTCTGTCATTCTTTCTCTGTGTTTTCAGACCTGCTGCTTCAGCCCAACATCTCTGTGTCCTCCTCCATGGTCGGGGTCTCCGAGGAAGACCAGCAGCAGGGGTTCCAGGTGTTCTGGGGCTCCAACTTCACCATCAGCTGCTCCATCCAGCCACAGTACCCAGGAGGCTCCTTCCAACTCAGCTTCACCTACTCCGACTCAGCACACAACACCACCCAGCCAGCTATCTATCACTCTGCCCACTTCCTGTTTCCTGTTGCAGAGCCCACCCACCAAGGAAACTACAGCTGTATTTATCAGCTCAATGTTTTCTTTCAGAACTTCTCCTTTGAGAGCCGTGTGCTCTCTCTCAGCATCATGGGTAAGCTGTTTACACGATTGGAGAAGATGAAGTCAATATGTAGGGTACTAAGTGTGAGAGATAAGTGTACATGTTGAAGTAATCTTTGATTTCTGGTCAGTTTGTGTTTAATGGGAGCTGTTGGACAATGTTTTGTGATGTGTTTACTGTCCATGTGTTCCATCAGATCTGAGGCCTTTAAATCATCAGAGCAACCTGCCGTTTCTGCTGGTGGAGAACATTGTTCTTTACTTCTACTGTAGGGTATGGACTCTCTCTCTCTCTTTCTCTACCACTGACTCTGTTTGTTGAACTGAAGAGAGGAGTGATGCAGGAAGTCACATCTGTGTTCTGTCATGTCTCTCCAGGCCAGCAGGGGGCAGTTGCCGTGCAAACAGAAGAAGAGTGATCTCCAGGCCAGCAGGGGACAGCTGCCGTGCAGACAGAAGAAGATTGAGCCAGATTATTATAACCTGGGTGTCCCTGCAGCGAAAGAAGGGCCAACTGAAGGGGAAGGAGCTCAGGGAGCAGAGTAGCACCTCCAAGGAGCTCATGGAGGTTAGGCATTTATTCACCTTTTTATCCCCACTTGGAATACAAAAAACTTACAAAACTTCCATTCATTTTCAATGGCACATGCTGGGTATTTGTGTACAAAGTCCAAGGTCTCTGGGTTGTACAAATGTCCAGGTTCTCTGGAGCCAATCTGTGAGGAAATATGAGTTTTAAAAAGTACATTTTACTGACAAGCATTTTTCTTCCCAAATGTCCGGACCCTGTTTTAGGGACCCAGTAGGTGTCCTTAGGATGGACTCAGGACCACCAGAATTGGGTCATATATTCTATTAAACACCTTGATTTGGAAAAGCTTCCAACACATATTTTTTTATTTTTTTTGTTTTCACTGAACCCCCCTGGTATTCTCAAAATGTGTAAAGGGCTTTGCCATTCGCAAGCACAATTAAATGGTAACTATTGTTTCTTTCAACCTGGACCATATGTTCTTGTGTTTTTGAGTCTTAGTGACTGATGGTAACAACAATCTCTGACACTGGTCCAGTATCAACTGTGCTAACCCCAAAACGGGTTTAAAAGATTGCCAAAGAGAAAAAAAACTTATCCTAGAAACAAGCTGTAAAAACAACTGTAGTTTCCCTTTAAGGTATGACTGGGAAAAGTTGGTCGAGAACCTTAAAACAGCTACCACCGATTTTTAGCCAAACCTTCCCATGTGGCCATCTCTATTTCTTTGGGTTTTCCAGCAAGTCATAACTCAGATAAAGAAAAGAGTCTTTTGAATGTCAAGTTGAGTTTCACAGCCCTTCCAGATGGTTCTTTCCTCAAGACTAAAGTTATCTGCGTGTACTGGTGACGTGATCTGAATTACCACCGGGGTTATGTCAAGTCACAAACACCACTTGAGTTTTAAAAACCTAAAAACATCTCTTTTAAAGTACATTTAGAACAAATTAAAAATTTGAGTCAACTATCAACAATCAAATGATTAATAACAATCAGATGTCCTCTAAATTCTTTGCTTATGATTTTATCATGAGATACGAGAAAGCTCCGAGCCCCCTGCTGTTTGTAGATCCAGGTTGGTGAACAACATCTGGTGCTATGGAGACAATCTGTTGGTGTTTTGGACTAAAGAAATACAATGAAGGAATCAAAGTCATGTAGCTCGCACACACAGTACAATATTAAAAACCAGAGGCTGGTTTCACACACATTTCATCTCATTGCATAAGAATTGTTTGTTTTTGTAGTTAGGTCTGTGTCATGGCAGCATGTGCAGATCTGTTAGATAAATGTATATTTTGTGTGTGAGAAGATCGTTAGGAATTAGGTAATGAAATTGCCTAGGCCTGCAGGTAACTAATGTTACCTAGGCCTGCAGGTAATACATGTCACCTAGGCCTGCAGGTAATGCATGTTACCTAGACCTGCCGGTAGTACATGTTACCTAGACCTGCAGGTAATACATTTTACCTAGGCCTGTAGGTAATACATGTTACCTAGACCTGCAGGTAATACATGTAGAGCGTAGCCTAAATTTCTAAGGTAATCTCAATGTTCTTGTTTTGTAACAATTGTGCTTTTAGTGGTTATCAGGATTTTTACTTATTTCTGTAGTTAATCATTCTGATTAATGTTGTCCAAGAGCATTGTGTAACATTGGTATTTTCAGTGATATAATGCCAGAATTATAGTCAACTCTTTATTCCCTACTTATTTTTAGGTTCTTCATTTCATATTTCATCTATTTTATTTCTATTTGTAAGTTGACACAAGTCTACTTGTTTATGCATAGACAGTACGTCTTGTTTTTTGTGTGTAATGATGTCTAAATGTGTAGAATTTTCGGTGACACCAAAAAAAAATAATAAAATCATCCATGAATCCAAACATTATTATTTGAAGTGGCTGATTTTTCTGTGTTGTCAGACTTCAGCTAAGAAGAGGCCGAGTGTAGGGCGACTTCTAGCTCACCCAGTAAGAGCGTACGGCCCATGTAGTCAGAGTCCTTTGCAGAGGCCCGGGTTCCAAAATCATGGTATCTACTCGACTTGCATTGATTATACTCGCCTTTTTGGTTTTCCATTATGAAAAAAAGTCCCTGGTACCTGCTAACAGGTACTTTTTGTAGTACTACCTCAGTCGAGGTTCCAAGCGAGCTGAGGTGATCCCAAAAGGCGACATAATAACCTGCAGACTGCTGATTGGTTGTAGATAATCGTAACTAATCACTTTGTCATTATTGCTAGTGACGAACGGGGACCTGGAGACAGCATTTATTTATTTTTTTGCTGCCTCCAGGTTAATTAGAAACTAATTTACCTTCTGGCTGTGTAAACACACTGAGAATAAAAAACAACACAGTTTGGTCCTTTGACGTGTGTGTGTCGCGTTAGGTCACTGCGTTTTCCTTCTATGACAACCAGCCACGGCTCGCCTCAGGATGAGGCCGTACTGATTTGCAATTGAAAAAGGAGGACGGGGCACCACGGTCGAGCCGAGACAAGGCGAGTCAAGCAGGTACTATTAATGGAAAAACGCCATTACTGGGTGAGTGATTTCCTTAAAGATTTGATGTGAATGTGGTGTTTCATCCATTTAAGGAAGGAAAATATGCTGTGAGGTGTAGATTGATTATTGCACTACTTCTACTTCTATCTGGAAATGTGCAGCCATGTGGCCTTTTGCAATATGTCTCGACCCCTGCTGAATTTAAATCAATGCCTGGACTGAAAATTGTTCATCTAAATGTCCGCAGTTTACTACCTAAAATGGACATGGTTAGAATTTGGATTGAATCTACAGATGCAAACATAGCGATAATTTCGGAAACATGGTTGAAGAAATCAATTACTAATGAAGATATAAATGTACATTTGTATAATGTTTTTCGCAGTGATAGGCCAAAGAAAGGTGGTGGCGTAGCTATCTATGTTAAGTCAAGATTTGGTGTATCAGTTGTTTTGTCTGAGTCTCTTTGTAGGCAAATGGAGTTTTTGGCTTTAAATGTTGAAATATTTAAGTCCCATTCATAAACTGTTGTGGGGTGTTATAGACCTCCATCGGCCTCCAGGGAGGCTTTATCATCTTTGAAGCTTCTTTTGTCCAGAATAAACTATAGTGAACTGTTACTGGCCGGGGACTTAAATTGGGACTGGCTAAATGCTGTTTCTGATGAATTTAAATCTTTTTGTGATTCTATAAGTCTTAGCCAGTTGGTAAATGTACCTACAAGGCCTAATCTCAAAAATCCTGACAAATCTACTTTAATCGATTTGATTCTAACAAATGTCCCACATAAATTTGTATCTATGGGTGTCTTTTGTAATGATCTGAGTGATCATTGTGTTATTGCTACTTTGAGAGGCAGTAAAATACCCAAATGTAAATCGCAAATTATTAGAAAGAGGAACTTGAAAATGTTTAATGAACAGGCCTATCATCATGATTTATCTTTGATTAACTGGGGACAGCTAGGCCTGTTGTCTGACGTGGAACTTGCCTGGACACTTTTTAAGGAGAATTTTGAGAAAATTGTAAATAAGCATGCTCCTTGGACAAAGCATAGAGTGAAGGGACGGGAAAACCCTTGGTTTTCACCGGAGTTGTCAGACATTATTCATCAGCGAAATTTGGCATGGGCTAAAGCTAGAAATGGTGATTCTGCCACTGACTGGTCCATTTTCAGACAACTAAGAAACAAATGTACCTCTCTTATTAAAAAGGCTAAATCAGAATATTATTTATCAGTTACTAGTGAAAATCTCAATAATCCACAGAAATTTTGGAAAATCATCAAGTCTCTTACTGTGAATAAAAGTAATGAAGCCCTCCCAAAATTTGTTTTGAAAAATTCTCTCCCGGTCTACGACAGAGTTGATGTCTTAAATTGCTTTAATGAGCATTTTGTATCAGTTGGTTCTCTGTCTGAGTCGACAGGAGTAGTCGCTGTCACCCCAAGCACATACTCCCCAGTGTTTTCTGGAGAGCCTTTTAACTTTGTTTCTTTTACGGTGCAGCAGGTGCATGGAGCTCTTAAAGCATTAGACCACAGAAAACCACCTGGACCAGATTTAATAGAGCCTTATTTTTTGAAAAAGGCGGCTGATTTCGTTGCTGAGCCCCTTACAATTTTTTTTAATTTGTCAATTCAAAACAACGAAATACCATCAGTTTGGAAGTCAGCTTTTGTTATTCCCTTGTTTAAAGGAGGTGATCCAGCAGTTTTAACTAACTATCGGCCTATATCTAATTTATGTGTTTTGTCAAAAAATTTAGAATCCCTAGTTTCAGACCAAATAAAAGAGTTTTTATACTCGAATGAACTTCTTTCTAAACTGCAATCAGGCTTCAGGAAAAAGCACAGCACCATTACTGCTGTTACAAAAGTAATAAATGACATACTTGTCGCCCTTGATAGAAAGCAGTTCTGTGCATCACTTTTTCTTGACTTGTCAAAAGCATTTGACACAGTGGACCATGCTGTTTTAAAGCATAGGCTTCTTTGTCTGGGACTGTCTTCTTGTGCAGTTTCCTGGTTCATGAATTATTTGACTGACAGGACTCAGTGTATAAAATGTGATGGTCTATGTTCTGCATTAGTGAAGGTCCACAAGGGGGTGCCACAAGGTTCTTTATTGGGTCCTCTCTTGTTTATTATGTATATAAATGACCTGGGCCTAAATGTCTCGAATGCTAATATGCATTTCTACGCTGATGACACGATTATTTATTGTTTTGGATCGTCCCCAGCTAAATCGGTTGAGTCTCTGCAGAAGGCTTTTGATGTGGTTCAACACACGCTAATGCAGCTTAAACTGGTTCTCAACGCGGAAAAGACTAAATTGATGTTGTTTAGTAACACTAAGAAGGTTTCTCAAGTTCCTCCTTCTGTGTTCACTTTGACTGGAAATGTCATAGAGGTGGTTCATTCTTATAAGTACCTTGGCATTTGGATAGATGATGCCCTCTCTTTTAAGCCTCATATAGACAACCTTGTGAAGAAACCTAAACTCAAATTGTCCTTTTTCTTTCGAAATAAATTTTGTTTTTCTTTTAAAGCAAAAAAGCAGCTAGTCACTGCAACATTTTTATCTGTCTTAGATCATGGTGACACGGTGTATGGGACCGCCTCAGCACAATGTCTGCATAAGATTGACACTGTGTACCATGCGTCTCTGAGATTTATTACAAATTGTAAAAATCTAACCCATCATTGTGAATTGTATTCCAGAGTGGGATGGCCATCGCTGTCAAACAGGAGATCAGGGCATTGGCATATTTTTATCTATAAAGCCATGCTAGGTCTGTTGCCATCCTACATTAGTAGTTTAATCACATGGAGAGGTGTTGGTTCCCATTCATTGCGATCAGATGATCATTTGGCGCTCCTTGTTCCATTTGCCCGTGCAAATCTGGGAAAAAGGGCTTTTGTCTATTCCGCTCCTTCTGCATGGAACTCTTTGCAAAAAGACTTGAAATTATCTGAACTTATTTCCTTAAATGCTTTTAAATCCAGATTGAGAGAACCTGAAATGACCTGTTTACATTGTAAATGTTTTTAATTATCTGTGTTGCATAACTGTTATAAATGTAATTGATTGTATTTTTGCCTGCCTCTTGGCCAGGACTCCCTTGAAAAAGAGGTTTGTAACCTCAACGGGACTTTCCTGGTTAAATAAAGGTTAAATAAATAAAAAAATAAATAAAATAAGGCCTGAACCAAGCTCTGTTAATACCTGAGAAAGTGTGTGTGTGTATAAGTACGGCCCCGGGGACAAATCCGCTGTCAGTGTGTGTGTGTGTTTGTGTGTGTGAGAATCAATAGTTTGATCACCAATCAATATAATGTTAAGTCGAGCTGTAGTTGAGTTGCGTGTGAAAGACGGTCTGCTGATGTTCCCACGGCAACGATACTGTGCTAGTGTTAATCTGGTGGAACATGTCAGAAACCACAGTCCTACAATCTGTCATGTGTGTGCAGCTTGTTATCAGAGCATCAGTTTCAGAGAGGTTCCCATCAGGCCATAGAGTGGACACATCGTCTTTAATGGAGCCGACAGAGACACAGAGACACAAAATCACACTCTTTCTACTTTAGTTCTGTCAAACTTCATCCTGAGAGGCCGTGTGCTGAATGGGAGGAATGTCTGGCCAGGGTGGTTGCAACAGCCTACAACCAAGATGGCCGCCTGTCTAAAACTACACCACCCAAGTCAGAGTCAGTGAGAACCAGCTGCTGGGAATCCATCAGGTGACTGGAGTTTAACGAGACAAAGACCAAGACAGATATGTAGTGCTTTTATTTAGTTGTTTCTTGTTTACACACACACACACAAGACAAGAAAAGTGTGTATCGGTCCAAGCAGCAGGTGAGACATTGTATGACTGGGGTGCTTTCAACACTCAGATTACATTAGTGTCAATGGCGCAGACTAAAAGACATGTATTCCAGTAAAGCTCCGGCTCTTCCTCTATGCAGATCCAACCTGAGGATATAACATGTGATGATCAGAGCAGAGAGACGGGACAGAACAGACGGGAAGAAGGACACAGAGAGACGCTCCACCTGGACATGGATCACCTGCTGCTGCCGCTGCTGCTGTGGAGCTCTGCCTCTTCTTATCATTTATAGATTCTTTATTTCCTCTAAGACAAACAAAGTGTCTTGTGGCTTTATTACACACCAAAGTTTCAGTTGCAGTGTTCAAACATTTGATATTCACATGTCAATAATTAAATCAGACACAGAGACAGAAAAGACAAAAAGGGAAAATGGATTTTGTAGAATCGTTTGAATCCTTCAGATTTTCATCCAATTAAACCACATTTCTGATTGTATTTAGTCTGTATTTAGTCTGTTGTTTTTCTACAACATCCAACCTTGACTGAAATATTTAACCAACCACTAAACTAATGATGACATATCAGAAAGTATAACTTTGCTCATCATCAAAACCAAACTGAATCTGCAGATTGTTTAACAGTTATTGTTGAAAACAAGTGAAGGAGCTTGCTCAGTGATACATTTTATTTAAATATATCCTATATATATTTAAATTGCTGTTTGATGGTTGGCTAAGGTTTACGACTCAGTGATTAACTTAAACAAAAACAATGATACTAATTTTGATATCCAATTAAACATTGATACTTAGTGGTTGTGTGTTTCCAGTTGCAGAAATGAGTGGACCTGTAGAACCTTTGCCCTGCTAAGGGAACCTGAGGGATTTAAGAAGCGTATTATCTGCTGACGACAATGAGGAGTGGTAATACTGCCGTCTGAGAGGGAAGCAGACATTGAATAATGATTCAGTTCATCTGTTCTGGCATTGATGGTTCCTATGGCGTATTTAGTATTTGTAATCTTTGAACAAAATCCACTTTCTTTACATTTCTCACTTTCTTCCTTTCATACGTGTTTCCTCTAGCTCAGTGTTTATCTCTGTATCACAACTGTGCGGTCAGAGTCACGCAGTGATTGGCTGTGTAATGCTGTGTTATTCCCCAAAACACACATGACTGGACGAAACACTGGTTTCGTACTGGTGAAAAAAGGTCCACTGTTGGAGCAATCATTCGAAAATGGAAGAAGCTAAACATGACTGTCAATCTCCCTCGGACTGGGGCTCCATGCAAGATCTCACCTCCTGGGGTCTCAATGATCCTAAGAAAGGTGAGAAATCAGCCCAGAACTACACAGGAGGAGCTGGTCAATGACCTGAAAAGAGCTGGGACCACCATTTCCAAGGTTACTGTTGGTAATACACTAAGACATCATGGTTTGAAATCATGCATGGCACGGAAGGTTTCCCTGCTTAAACCAGCACATGGCAAGGCCCGTCTTAAGTTTGTCAATGACCATTTGGATGATCCAGAGGAGTCATGGGAGAAAGTCATGTGGTCAGATGAGACCAAAATAGAACTTTTTGCTCATAATTCCACTAACTGCGTTTGGAGGAAGAAGAATGATGAGTACCATCCCATTAACACCATCCCTACTGTGAAGCATGGGGGTGGTAGCATCATGCTTTGGGGGTGTTTTTCTACACATAGGACAGGGCGACTGCACTATATTAAGGAGAGGATGACCGGGGCCATGTCTTGCTAGATTTTGGGGAACAACTTCCTTCCCTCAGAGCATTGAAGATGGGTCGAGGCTGGGTCTTCCAACATGACAATGACCCGAAGGACACAGCCAGGATAATCAAGGAGTGGCTCTGTAAGAAGCATATCACGGTTCTGGCGTGGCCTAGCCAGTCTCCAGACCTAAACCCAATAGAGAATCTTTGGATAGAGCTCAAACTCTGTGTTTCTCAGCGACAGCCCAGAAACCTGACTGATCTAGAGAAGATCTGTGTGGAGGAATGGGCCAAAATCCCTTCTGCAGTGTGTCAAACCTGGTGAAAAACTACAGGAAACGTTTGACCTCTGGGTTTGCAAACAAAGGCTACTGTACCAAATATTACCACTGATTTTTTCAGGTGTTCAAATACTTATTTGCAGCTTTATCATACAAATAAATAGTTACAAAATCATACATTGTGATTTCTGGATTATTTTTTTTAGATTATGTCTCTCACAGTGGACATGCACCTACGATGACAATTTCAGACCCCTCCATGATTTCTAAGTGGGAGAACTTGCAAAATAGCAGGGTGTTCAAATACTTATTTTCCTCTCTGTAAATAGATCCCATTCCTCTATTTGTATATGCACATTAACTAACATTATACAGTATGCTTGCTACAGTCATGCAACGTGTAATACAAAAGATAACAAAGTTAAATACTTTTAACATAATTTTATTTTAAAAATCTGTTTGTAGTTCTGCAGGCTCCCCACAGGCCGTAGCTAGTTTGATGGGGATAGGGACATGAGGGGGGACTTCAGGGGACCCTCCAGGGGATCCTTCTACGGTCTGATGGCCATCGTCACCCCTAAATGACGGCCTTCTATTCCTCGTTTGTCCCTGAAGAGATGGATTATACAGGATATACAGTGGGTTTTACAGTGGGACGATAGTTCAACACAAACAACAATATACTACAACACATGTAACGTTAGCTTATAACTTATTTGCCAATATGGTTAAACTGCCGCTGTTAGCTAGCTAAGGTTGGCTTGTGTTGGAGCTAAATCCTGCTCCATTCTCAGGGTTCATTCAATTAGTAGTCAAAATCTCAGATGTTGATATGTGAATCCATTTTATTACATAGGATATCTTAGAGACAAATACAGAGTCAACCTAACACGGTTCTCCCCCAAATTTGTCTGCCTCTTTTGCCCTCAGACCCCCAGTATTATCTCACAAAGGGTGGGGTCTTGTGCTTATTCCTTATCTTTTAGTTGGGATGTGACTGGGGGTTCATGACCCTCAGAGACTTGGAAAGCAACAGAGCAGTAGGGCCATAAAGGGTGACTGAAACCAGAGACAGGGTGTGTCTAACATCATCAATTCAGCTTATGACACATTTGTAGAGCTGGGTTATAACAAAATGTACCAGAACATCTTATATTATAAAACAAAAGTATTGCTAAACAACTTAATGCAACAAACAACAAACTATAAACTTATAACAACAAACTTAATGCATGACCCACATGTCTTCATTTATGTTGAAATAATGCTTTTACCTTTTAGCTTGAATGTATAATGCATATCACCCACAATGTTTAAGCACATATAACATTTTTAATTCCAACACTTGCTAGCACGTCAAATTACAGTACCAATAAATGTTATAATTTGTGGTACAAAAATCATTACCGACTGTAAAATTAACCAAATATACATATACAGGTGGCTTATATGTTATAAGTATAGCAAAAAGACTCACGTTCAACTTTGTATTGCTCCGTCGGTCTCACTATCGCGTCTTCGGCCGCCATTATCAAACGTTTTTCAACGGTTGTTAGCTCAGCCCCTTCCGCTACGTAGCCAAGATGGCGACCGTTGAGTGTGGAAAGGGTCCATTGATCTACACTCAACTTTCTGACCGTTTTGAGTGCACAATCCCGGTACTCTAAGTGCACTGCATTTGACCGCACTTTGACAATGTGAACGCACTATGTACTCAAATAGTTAGTATTTAGTACAGAAGTGCGCAATTTGAGACACACCACTTGAATAGATTTTGAATCGGTAGAGCTTGAATCCATTCATAAATGTTGATTTTATTTCACACCCCTATTGTTTGAGGTCTGGCTAAGGTTTACCACTCAATCAGTGATAAAGTTATACAGTCTCTCAGTCAACAGAAACAATCATACTAATTTTGCAATCAGTTAAACACCTTTGAGCACCTACTTTCCTGACTTTCTAATGCCTTCTGTCTGCTGTAAAAATGAAAATTGAGTTGAACCGTAAGTCATTTTTTATACACCTTTGCTTTTCCTACAGTAACATGTCAGAAATGTGCATTGTTTAAAAGCCCATCTCTACACATCCATGTTCCACTCACACAGGTGTTTCCCCCTGACTAATCAGACTGTGTGGCCTTTACAGGCTCAGCTTGTTGGCATGTTGTAACGAGGTTCGAGTACATACAGCAAATACTTGAAGCCAAGTTCTGACTCATATGAAGGGAAATATGGTGCAAAAGGTAAGAGCTTGTAGAGTACGATATGACAACTTTTAAAATTTGCACTTGTAGAAAATATTCACTCACCTGTATTCTGAATGTGAAGTCACGGAAAAAAATATTCACAAATGTGTAGATTGATATTTGCATGAAGACAATGACAGCTGCAAGTGTGTAGTGCAATATTTACTCATGTACTCTTTTTTAATTTTTTTTTATTTGGATTCATTTTCCATCACAACCACAACTCAGTGATTACAACCACTGGAATCTGTCACTGCAACTTCACATATGTGCTCTCTCGCGCTACACAGTGGCGAGTCTGCGCACATTGACTTTTGCAACACTTGCGACACATAACTAATACAAAAAGGAATTTTTACCTGTGGACTTAGTGTGTGAAGCTCTGAGCCAACCGGACTAGGGGTACAGCAGGGTTCTATCGCCAGATGAGGGACAACTCTGTCTGGCTTATTTATGTAGCATGGAAGCTTGGCGGAATAGCATGCTAGCGTTAGCTAACTAGCAGCCAGCCCACTTCTAAATAAATACCTTTTAGTTATCTAAACACTTTTTAACAGTCAAACTGAAACACTGGCGGTGAGCTCTTGGGGCCAGTTGCACGAAACCAGGAGAAGGGATTAAGCCAGAATATTCAAGTTATCCTGGATCAATTTAGCTTTGACTTGCACAACAGTAGGTTGACTTAAACCCAGCCAAGTAACCATGGAGATTTAGTCTTTGCGGCCAGCCTGCCCGAGAGCAGGCTAATGGTGCCAGGCTAACAGGGCCAGGCTAATGGTAACAGCCACTGCTGTGCAGTGTCAGCCTGCCTCCACTGCATCACATTCTCCAGTGTTGATAAAGGCTAAGACCTGGATGCTGTAGTTGGTGTACTTCTCCAAACCATCCAGCTCCAGAAACGGCTGATTGGTCGTCACATTCCTGATTTCAGCCAGTTCTTACACAGGAGAGGAGACACACATATAAGCCTAGGTATAAAAATGGCTATGCACTACAGTGGAATGGTGCATCTCAGTATGATTGTTATGAATACTAACAGTATACTAACAGATCTGCATTAAATGCCCCTCAGGGGTCCATGAGGGAGATTATACAACAGAAAACCTTCCACAGTTCAGGTAAAAATTATTTAGTTACTGTCAACTAGCCAAATGTATTCTGGGCATTAAATGTGTATTGAATAGGTAACATGCCATTGTTTCAAATGATCTGGGATGCTGCCTCATTACCAATGTGGAGGCAAAGTGGCCTGTTGAAAAACATAATCAATACATTTTTTTACAGATATGTGTGGATTGAAGTCACTTACTACTTTTTATGTTTTTTTTTTATCTCTAGATCCAGTTTTTTGGCTTTATTTCTATACCAAGGTCCAGATCCTGGAGACTCCTTTTACTGACACATATCTGTGCATCTGGCAGCTCGATCTTCTTTTCCAGATTGCGTGTACAGACATCTAACAGTTTGTGAATTCTGTAAACCACCTCTTTCCTCCCCTGAAAACCAAGGACTGTTGGTCCTGTAGCATGTAGCACGTACTAACTACAAGAACTACTACTCCAACACTACTGCACAGATGCATCACACACCCTGCCTAGAGACCCACACACACAGTGACCCACAAACACAGTGACCCACACAAACGGAGACCCACACCCACGGAGACCCACAGACACGGAGACCCACACACACGGAGACCCACAGACACAGAGACCCACACATACAGAGACCCACACATTCGGAGACCCCCACACACAGAGACCCACACACACGGAGACCCACAGACAGACACACAGAGACCCACACACAGAGACAGACAGTCAGACAGAGAACAACAACAACATTCTATTCTGTATTCTTATGTTTTCAATCCAAATGGTTATTGATTCTATTCCATTATATCATTGATTCTATTGTTGCAATGGGATACCAGCTTGTTTATGTTTGAATACACAGTATGAATTTATGATGATTCCTAAAATATGATAGAAAGAACTCTTTAGGAAATATGAAAAGTAAAAATTAATATATTCTGCTAATACACTGCATATATCTATAATATTCTTACAACTATTATAATGTCACTGCTACTACATTGCACATATCTGTACATGTTGTTCATACATTGTTTAAATTACATATCCATATTTATTCTGCTCTTATAACACTGTAAAAAATGATTACATATATTAGCCTGTTGTATTCATCTCCACTTGCATCAGTCCAAACCAATCCGATCATTCTAACTATTTCCCCTCTTTAGAGGCACTAGACAGGGATGCCCACTGTCCCCTTTGCTCTTTGCTGTTGCTATTGAGCCCCTCGCTACCGCACTTGGATCTAATCCTAACATTACCGTGGGGACTAGGGGCGGCCTTCAGCAGAGAGTATCACTTTATGCAGACGGTCTGCTTATGTTCCCAAAGCAACGAGAATGTGCTAATGTTAATCTGGTGGAACATGTCAGAAACCACAGTCCTACAATCTATTCATGTTTTTGCAGCTTCTTATCAAAGCATCACTTTCAGAGACATTCAGTTCAGAGACATTCCCATCAGTCCACAGAGTGGACACATCATCTTTAATGGAGCCGTCAGAGACACAGAGACACACAATCACACTCTTTCCACTCTAATTCTGTCAAATCTGAGAGGCAGTGTGCTGGATGGGAGGAATGTCTGGCCAAGGAGGCTGCAACAGCCTACAACCAAGATGCCTGTCTAAAACTACAACACCCAAGTCAGTGTCAGTGAGAGCCAACTGCCGGCAATCCATCAGGTGACTGGAGTTCAACGAGGCAGAGACCAAGACAGATATGTAGTGCTTTTATTTAGTTGTTTCTTGTTACCACACACACACAAGACAAGAAAAAGTCGGTCCAAGTAGCAGGTGAGACATTGTATGACTGCGTTCATTCAGCACTTAGATTACATCAGTGTCAGTGACGCGTACTAAAAGTCATGTATTCCAGTGAAGCTACGCCTCTTCCTGTATGCAGATCCAACCTGAGGATATAACATGTGATGATCAGAGCAGAGAGCAGATAGACGGGAAGACGGACACAGAGAGATGCCCAACCTGGCCATGGATCACCTGCTGCTGCTGCTGTGCTCAGGTACTACTCTGCATTAAACATCGTCTCTTCTTATCATTCATTGATTATTTATTTCCTCTCAGACACACAAAGTGTCTTGTGGCTTTAAAACACACCAAAGTTTCAGTTGCATTGTTCAAACATTTGATATTCACATATCAATATTTAAATCAGAGACAGAGAAGGGAAAAGGGATTTAGTCTAATCGTTAGAATCCTTCAGATTTTAATCAAATCAAACCACGTTTCTGATTGTATTTTTAGTCCGTTGTTATTTCTGCAACATCAAATCTTAACTCTAATTATTTAACCAACCACTGAACTAATGATGACATATCAGAAAGTATAACTTTATCATCAGAACCAAACAGAAGCTACAGATTGTTTAACAGTTATCAGATTTGATCCAGAATGAAAAAACTGAATAATTTAGCCGGGTGTTTTTTTGTTCGAGTGGAGATTTAATATTTGGAGTTTAGCTTTTCTGTTTTGAATGTGTTTGAGTCTCTGGGAAATTCTGCATAGTAACATTCCGTTGCCCTGTTGTTAATCAGTAATCATCTGCATGGTTTTTATCCATAAGATGGAAATTCTGCAGAAAGTTTTGCAGTGACTCCGCCTCATGCATCATGTGATCAGTGCTACTGCGTGTGAGTTGATCAGGTTGATATCAGGTTGATATTCTCTCTCCTGCAGCTGTATCTCAGCTGACTGTTATCTGAATGCTAATGCTAACACAACACTTCCTGCTGCTGCTTCACATTAAAACAACCTCAACTGGACAAACACAGAAGGCTTTTATTGTGAAGCAGTCACAGGAAACAGTCTGGTCCAAACACGTCTTCAGTTTTGTTTAGGTGGGGGACGGGTGGCTGCAGAGAGTCAGTAATAAATATGTAGTTTATTGCTTGTAAGTAATGAATTTGACTGCAATATGAAGACAGTAATAACAGGGTCTTTTAATTTAGGGTGTTGTTTGTAAAGCAGCTCACGCTGAAAATAACAGCAACAGTTTCTCACATTTAGCTTACAACAATGTTTAAAAAACTATTATGAATTTTTGAGGGTCACATCTTTGCACATTTACAACAATATTTGTCAATTTATATTTTAAATAGTTAAATGCTAATATTAAAGCTGCAGTAGGGAGTTTTGAGGAAACGTGGACTTAGCCTAAAAATTTGAACAAGCACACCTTACAGGCTCCTCCCCCTTGCTCTCTGCTGCGCTACAGCCCCCCCCCCACAGCTCCTCGAGCCTGCCGTGAACGCGCAGGCTAGTAAGCAGGGCCACCGATGCTTTCCACACAATACAGGGGCTTTATTCTTAGGAGGGTTTAGCTGTTGTGTGCTGTGCTTTTAAAACTTTATGTAAAAAAATTGCTTATTTAAAATATTTCTATTAAGTTTTGTAAATATTTTTCAATAAAAAAGGGATTAAAAATGTTTATGTAATCGCTCATTTATGAGAACAAAACCAGCACTTTACACAGTACATTACTGAATTACCTTTTGGATCAATTTAAAACACTAAACTTTCAGTAGGAATGATGAATCACTGAGGAAGCTCACTAAGCCAAGGAATAACAACATCTTAGAAATATGGCTTAGGTTTTATTTTGCATATGGGTAAAATAAATCAGCTTTTTTTGCAAAGTACACACAAGGAAATACTGAACATCTTGATTTGGACTGAAGACGATTCCTTCACGTGCCTCTGTGTCTGGGGCCATGTCTGACCTGTTGGAGGAGCATAAAGAATGTGTGTCAGACATTTGATTTACAATCCTGAGGGGGAAGAAACAGGGGCAGGGACAGCGCACAATTAAAGTAGTTTCACCATAGCTGCATTTAATTGTGATCAACAAAAACACATTTAGGCTTACTAAATGTAGGTATCGAAACAATATTGCTTATACTGAGGGCGAAGGAGTTAGCTACAACATTCTTGCCGTGCTACAAGCTAACAAGCTAACTGTTAGACTTAGCTAGCAACAAGCTACAGAGTAAAATGAGATTTGCGCTATCACCAGCGATACTGTAACCATCGCTAGCTTAGTTGTGTAGCTAGTTATTAATAAATGAAACAAATCCAGCAGCGATACTTACATGTCAAGCAGAAATGTGGCTAGCTCTGATTGAATCCGTGTTGAATCCTTTCAGGAGGCGTAGCTCCCTCCACCTCTGAAAAGCCCTCCGATGTTGACCCTGAGCAGCGCGTACACGAGAGTGATCGACACTGCTAAGACACTCCTCCTGGCTCTGATTGGCTGTTTCTGACCGGGAGCCGTGTATTTCTGCCAAATGGCAGCAGGGACACAGGGAGGAGCCATAGGAGCTTAATTTTTTCACAGATTATCTGTCTCATATTCTACTGTCAGGGCATAGTGACAGTTTTAACAAATATGTAAAAAATACATTTTTACAAAAGTTAAATTTAAATCTAGCTCTAAATGTTAAATGGTAAATATTAAATCTAAATGTTAAATCTAAATATTAAATTTAAATCTAAATGTTAAATCTAAATATTAAATTTAAATCTAAAATGTTAAATATAAATCTTAATGTAAAATGTAAATGTAAAATGTAAATGTTAAATATAAATCTTATTGTTAAATTTAAATGTTAAATATAAATGTTAAATTTAAATGTTGAATATAAATCTAAATGTTGAAAATAAATGTTTTGGGTGAAACTAAATATTTAACTAATATGCAATTTCAAAATGCCAAAGTACCAAAATAAGAGTTTGTGGAGGTCATTGTGCGTTTATAGTGTTAACTTACGAATACAAACCATCTCATTCGGGGAAATGGACTATTGGACATGGATTATGGATGAATTATCATAACTACCTGACTACCTAAAATAATAAACAATTTTGGAGAAACTGTTTTTGAAGAGTACTTTGAGTTTTTAGTGTCACTTTTATGAAGGGTGAGGGACTTATGACCTGTAGCTACTATAGCCAACCACGAGGGGGCTCACTTTGACTGATCTGTCATGTTCGCTTGCATAAAGGCCAGCAAGAGCCTATCCCCACCTGCTGTCTGTTGAAAAATTTGTATAGCCACCAGGACGGATCTGCCGATGTTCTCGGCTACCGCCGATTTGTTGGACATTTCACAGAGCGACCATGGCCGACAGCACCGTGTCTGGTCAGGGGCGGGAATCGTCTCCTGCTGGTCTGCGAACATGACAGATCAGTCAAAGTGACTAAAAGGGCTGGGAAAATGGTGGGAGAGTTAAATACAGTGGATCAGGTATATGACGATCATCTGGTAAAAATGACACAGAAAATAACGAGAGACCCGGGTCACCCTCTTCATGGTAATCTGACTGGTAGGGTTATAGAGCGTAGTGGTAGGCTAAGACCTCCTGTGACATACACCAAGCGGTATGCTCTTTCTTTTATACCTCAGGCTATTAGACAGCACAACAAGCACTTTAAACGTACTTTTTTTTTTTCATTGTATTTATGTATAATATTTTATTGTATTTGTGGTATTGTATTTATTCTCTAGTTTTTATGGGTAAGATGGCGAGTGTGAGCACTGTAATTTCCATTTTTATGGATGAAATAAACTTGACTTGACTTGAAGTGAGCCCCCCTCGTGGCTGGCTATAGTGGCTACAGGTCAGAAGTACTCAAAGTACTCTTCAAATACAGTTTCTACAAATGTGTTTATTATTTTAGGTAGTTATTATCATGATAATCCATGTCCAAGAGTCCATTTCCCCAGCTAAGATGTTTTTTATTAGTTATTTGACACTATAAACACACACTGACCTCCTCAAGCTTTTATTGTGGTACTTCTGGTTACTGGCATTGTGAATTTGCATATTAGTTAAATATTTAGTTTCACCCGAAATATTTAGATTTAACATTTAGATTTAGATGTAGATTTAGATTTTACATTTATATTCATATTTAGCATTTAGATTTAACATTTAGTTGTAACATTTAATATTTGGATTTAACTATTTAGAATATCTGTAAGTTGACAAATATTGTTGTAAATGTGCAAAAAAGTGAAGTTTTTTAAACATTGTTTGAAGCCAAATGTGACAAAATGTTGCAGTTATTTTCAGTGTGAGCCGCTTTACAAACAACACCCCATATTTCAGAGCTCATAAAGATGAAAACATTAATACATATCAAGGTTTATTCTTAAAGGAGAGGATGTCTGCTCCCAACTAGATAAAGAAAACAGAAGAACATCTTTATGACAGAATAAAAACTAAACACATATACTTGTGTTACACAGGGAAATGCAGTACTAGTACCACTTTAACAAAGTAATTTCAGGACTGTTTGCTTGAGGTTCAACACTCAGAGAGATGGAATGATGAAGACCTCTGTAATACATATTATCTGTATATCATATAGAATACTTTATTTGTCATTGCTTTACAGACAACAAAAAGCAGTTTAGCAGCATTGACGGCATTACGGTCCGTGTACTTCGGCGGTCAACGGATTTTTGTTTTGAAATGGAAAAAGAAAAAAACCAAAAACAGCCAGTTTCACAATTACCATTAGTAAATAGGGAAACCATTTGAAAACAATCTCGTTATCAGATTGTCTTTGATGCGTTTATAGATGGAAACCGGAAAATAAAATACGGGTGTATATATCTCATTTCTCAATTTTACAATGTTTTTTTCGTGACCCGGAAGCTATCGTAAGTAGTCTGGAACTGTAAGTGTTAAGCGGCAGAGTTGCTTATTTGGGCTTGTTTCTAAAGTGTAGTTGATTATTTGGGCTTGTTACTAAAGTGTAGTTGTTTATTTGGGCTTGTTACTAAAGTGTAGTTGCTTATTTGGGCTTGTTACTAAGGTGTAGTTGCTTATTTGGGCTTGTTACTAAGGTGTAGTTGCTTATTTGGGCTTGTTACTAAGGTGTAGTTGCTTATTTGGGCTTGTTACTAAAGTGTAGTTGCTTATTTGGGCTTGTTACTAAGGTGTAGTTGCTTATTTGGGCTTGTTACTAAAGTGTAGTTGTTTATTTGGGCTTGTTACTAAAGTGTAGTTGCTTATTTGGGCTTGTTACTAAGGTGTAGTTGCTTATTTGGGCTTGTTACTAAAGTGTAGTTGGTTATTAGGGCTTGTTACTAAGGTGTAGTTGCTTATCTGGGCTTGTTACTAAGGTGTAGTTGCTTATTTGGGCTTGTTACTAAGGTGTAGTTGCTTATTTGGGCTTGTTACTAAAGTGTAGTTGCTTATTTGGGCTTGTTACTAAAGTGTAGTTGATTATTTGGGCTTGTTACTAAAGTGTAGTTGCTTATTTGGGCTTGTTACTAAGGTGTAGTTGCTTATTTGGGCTTGTTACTAAAGTGTAGTTGCTTATTTGGGCTTGTTACTAAGGTGTAGTTGCTTATTTGGGCTTGTTACTAAGGTGTAGTTGCTTATTTGGGCTTGTTACTAAAGTGTAGTTGCTTATTTGGGCTTGTTACTAAGGTGTAGTTGCTTATTTGGGCTTGTTACTAAGGTGTAGTTGCTTATTTGGGCTTGTTACTAAAGTGTAGTTGCTCATTTGGGCTTGTTACTAAAGTGTAGTTGATTATTTGGGCTTGTTACTAAGGTGAAGTTGCTTATTTGGGCTTGTTACTAAAGTGTAGTTGCTTATTTGGGCTTGTTACTAAAGTGTAGTTGCTTATTTGGGCTTGTTACTAAGGTGTAGTTGCTTATTTGGGCTTGTTACTAAGGTGTAGTTGATTATTTGGGCTTGTTACTAAAGTGTAGTTGATTATTTGGGCTTGTTACTAAGGTGAAGTTGCTTATTTGGGCTTGTTACTAAAGTGTAGTTGCTTATTTGGGCTTGTTACTAAAGTGTAGTTGCTTATTTGGGCTTGTTACTAAGGTGTAGTTGCTTATTTGGGCTTGTTACTAAGGTGTAGTTGATTATTTGGGCTTGTTACTAAAGTGTAGTTGATTATTTGGGCTTGTTACTAAAGTGTAGTTGATTATTTGGGCTTGTTACTAAAGTGTAGTTGCTTATTTGGGCTTGTTACTAAAGTGTAGTTGCTTATTTGGGCTTGTTACTAAAGTGTAGTTGCTTATTTGGGCTTGTTACTAAAGTGTAGTTGCTTATTTGGGCTTGTTACTAAGGTGTAGTTGATTATTTGGGCTTGTTACTAAAGTGTAGTTGCTTATTTGGGCTTGTTACTAAGGTGTAGTTGCTTATTTGGGCTTGTTACTAAAGTGCAGTTGCTTATTTTGGCTTGTTACTAAAGTGTAGTTGCTTATTTGGGCTTGTTACTAAGGTGTAGTTGATTATTTGGGCTTGTTACTAAGGTGTAGTTGCTTATTTGGGCTTGTTCCTAAAGTGTAGTTGCTTATTTGGGCTTGTTACTAAAGTGTAGTTGCTTATTTGGGCTTGTTACTAAAGTGTAGTTGCTTATTTGGGCTTGTTACTAAAGTGTAGTTGCTTATTTGGGCTTGTTCCTAAAGTGTAGTTGATTATTTGGGCTTGTTACTAAGGTGTAGTTGCTTATTTGGGCTTGTTACTAAGGTGTAGTTGATTATTTGGGCTTGTTACTAAGGTGTAGTTGCTTATTTGGGCTTGTTCCTAAAGTGTAGTTGCTTATTTGGGCTTGTTACTAAAGTGTAGTTGCTTATTTGGGCTTGTTACTAAAGTGTAGTTGCTTATTTGGGCTTGTTACTAAAGTGTAGTTGCTTATTTGGGCTTGTTCCTAAAGTGTAGTTGATTATTTGGGCTTGTTACTAAGGTGTAGTTGCTTATTTGGGCTTGTTACTAAAGTGTAGTTGCTTATTTGGGCTTGTTACTAAGGTGTAGTTGCTTATTTGGGCTTGTTACTAAGGTGTAGTTGCTTATTTGGGCTTGTTCCCAGCTTCATAATAAGTTGTCAAGCAGGTATTTTCTATATGTTATTTAAACGTAGGAGTTTCTCTTGCCTGTTCCCTCGGTCCCGCCCCTTTCACTGTACACACTGGCGACAGCAGCGTTATTTCCCGCCCACTTCCTGCTTCTTATTGGCTCTGACCCAGATGGCAACGAGTACCAGCCAATCAGAGGCAGAGCAGGGCAGTCGGTTTTTTTTCTGGTTAGGAAAAAGCACGAGTAGCGAGTGATGGTGACTGGACTGTAGGAGAGTTTAGGAGGAATAAATGCCCGGGATAAAGTGGGCGAAATACGGGAATAAATATAACAAAGACTGGGAGAAAGAGAAAGGAGGAAAAGAATGGATTCAACCCGTCGTGGGGAACAACTCTATCCACTGTGAAAACGTGTCTATTTGATATCCCATCAGTTTTCTAATGTTAAATAATGTTAAAATGTGGTTTAACTCCCTCCTGTGGTCATTGTCTTGAAGCTCGGGGGGAGAAAATAAATAAACTACGGTGTGTACAGTTTACCAATCTGTCCACATGGATGGAAATTGACAATCCATTCCCACTGATTGTAAAACCGTGCACACAGTTTATTTATCTTCCAGGATTTTAGGGGGGCTCCGTAAAAAAAGTTGCTTGTTTTGGGCTTGTTTTCACAGGCCTGGTTGCTTATTTGTCTCGCAAGATCTGGCAACACTGTTAAGTGGTTGTATGCTGCCTTCCCGGAAGTCATCAATCAGACGATCCTAAAAATGTTTTTAGACAAATATGCTAGTTTTATATTTGAAAACCGAAAGAATGGGATGTCTTGTGGGGATATAGCAGCTGCGTTGGGTTCACAGTTTGGACCTATACGGGGGTTTTCTGAGAGGAGTGTGCGGAGGTGGTGTGCTGAGCAGGGACATGTCAGGGACTTCTGTCCTGACGGCCAACCAGTGTTGCCAGATCTCGCAAAACAAATACGCAACCAGGCCTGTGAACACAAGCCCAAAACAAGGGACTTTTTCTACAGAGCCCCCCTAAGATCCTGGATGAGAAAAATTAATAAACTGTGTGCACGGTTTTACAATCTGTGGGGACGGATTGTCCATTTCCATCCATGTGGACAGATTGGTAAACTGTACACACCGTAGTTTATTTATTTTCTCCCCCTGAGCTTCAAGACAATGACCACAGGAGGGAGTTAAACCACCTTTAACATTGGAAAACTGATACGGATATCAAATATACACTTTTTCACAGTGGATTGAGTTGTTCCCCACGACGCTTTAAATTCATTATTTTACTCCTTTCTCTTTCTCCCAGTCTTTGTTATATTTCTTCCCGTATTTTCGCCCACATTTATTCCTCCAAAAACTCTCCTCCAGTCCAGTCACCATCAATCGCTACTCGCGCATTTTCCTAACCAGAAAAAAACCGACTGCCCTGCTCTGCCTCTGATTGGCTGGTAACTCGTTGCCATCTGGGTCAGAGCCAAATAGAAGCAGGAAGTGGGCGGGAAATAACTCTGCTGTCTCCAGTGTGTATGTAAAGGGGAGGGACCGAGGGAGCAAACTCCTACATTTAAATAACATAGAAAATACCTGCTTGACAACTTATTATGGAGCTGGGAACAAGCCCAAATAAGCAACTACACCTTAGTAACAAGCCCAAATAACCAACTACACCTTAGTAACAAGCCCAAATAAGCAACTACACCTTAGTAACAAGCCCAAATAACCAACTACACCTTAGTAGCAAGCCCAAATAAGCAACTACACCTTAGTAACAAGCCCAAATAAGCAACTACACCTTAGAAACAAGCCCAAATAATCAACTACACTTTAGTAACAAGCCCAAATAAGCAACTACACTTTAGTAACAAGCCCAAGTAAGCAACTACACCTTAGTAACAAGCCCAAATAAGCAACTACACTTTAGTAACAAGCCCAAATAAGCAACTACACTTTAGTAACAAGCCCAAGTAAGCAACTACACCTTAGTAACAAGCCCAAATAAGCAACTACACCTTAGTTACAAGCCCAAATAAGCAACTACACTTTAGTAACAAGCCCAAATAAGCAACTACACTTTAGTAACAAGCCCAAGTAAGCAACTACACCTTAGTAACAAGCAACTACACTTTATTAACAAG
This sequence comes from Etheostoma nigrum, assembly GCA_029931835.1. NCBI lineage: Eukaryota > Metazoa > Chordata > Actinopteri > Perciformes > Percidae > Etheostoma > Etheostoma nigrum. The sequence continues at coordinate 766,162 of CM057238.1, forward strand.
CCCAAATAAGCAACTACACCTTAGTAACAAGCCCAAATAAGCAACTACACTTTAGTAACAAGCCCAAATAAGCAACTACACCTTAGTAACAAGCCCAAATAATCAACTACACTTTAGGAACAAGCCCAAATAAGCAACTACACTTTAGTAACAAGCCCAAATAAGCAACTACACTTTAGTAACAAGCCCAAATAAGCAACTACACTTTAGTAACAAGCCCAAGTAAGCAACTACACCTTAGTAACAAGCCCAAATAAGCAACTACACCTTAGTAACAAGCCCAAATAAGCAACTACACTTTAGTAACAAGCCCAAATAAGCAACTACACTTTAGTAACAAGCCCAAATAAGCAACTACACTTTAGTAACAAGCCCAAATAAGCAACTACACTTTAGTAACAAGCCCAAATAAGCAACTACACTTTAGTAACAAGCCCAAAAAAACGCGACCCGCGACAGCCAATATGTGTAAGCAACTTTACATAAAAACAAGCCCATAGTTGCCTATAATAAGCAGACTTGGCAACACTGCAAACGGCATGGGCGCCCCCTGCTGACCATCAAGCTGCAAGAGTGACTTCCGGGTCACTAAAAGAAACATTGTAAAGTTGAGAAAGGGAGACGTATACACCAGTATTTTATTTTCCGGTTTCCATCTATAAACGCATCAAAGACAATCGGATAACGAGATGGTTTTGTTTTCCGTTTTATAATATCAATACAAAAAACGAAAATTGGGTTGTTCTCTGTTTTGTTTCCTTATTTACTAATGGTAATTGTGAAATTGGCTGTTTTTCATTTTTGTTTTTTTCATTTCAAAACGAAAATCCGTTGGCCGCCAAGTACACGGACCCATTGCACATGATTAAAAACACAAACAGTCATGCCAGGAGGCACAAATAAAGACATTTAAGTTAAATTGTTGCACACATTCTCATCTACGTCACAATGGATGTTTTCATTAGACAAACATCTTGGAAAAAACCTTTGGCCACGGTGAATCCAGGCCTGACACTGGTCTGCTGTGATGTCATTGCATGCGTCATTCATGGCTGTCACGATTATGGGTTTCTGGTGTCGGTTTTTTGTCCTGTTTTATTGTTCATTTGTTCATTTTCCTTGTTGTCAAGGCTCATGTTTTCTGTCTTCTGTGTTTTTCCTTGTGTTTGTTTCATGCTTACCAGTTTTCATTGTGGGAAGTTCTGATTATTGAGGCCACGGTTGATATTCTAATGTCTGGTTGAAACATTGTTGCTGCCTGTTTGTCATGCCATGATTTATGATGTGATAGATATCACTGGACACTCTTTGCTGTTGCGGCCTCTGTCTTGGTCCGTGGCCTTGTCCTCTACCACGTTCCCCCACACCTCTCAAACAAGTCCCACGACCATAGATAATGTAGTCTAATTGGTTCATGCTCCATGCTATTTGGTGACATTGAATCTCGTTCTCTTAAGACTTTCATGATCTATGCATGGAATATTTTTTCTGTCGCCATAGTAACAACTATGCATTAAGAGTACTGCAACAGTCACTCATCATTGGGGATTGCTTTTTGAAGTAGTAATACTCTGATGTTGTGTCATATTGAAGAGGTGATCTTAGGTTTATGTGTATATGTGTATGTAGAAGCTAAAATCATATATTCAGTATATCATGCCAGACTGTTTTTCTTAGAGAACAGAATGTTCTAGCTGGAGATAAGGATGTGTGTCTGTGTAAACCTGCTGTAACCAATTGTGTGCATCTATCTCATGGAAAAGTACTGACTTATAATACTTGTATTGTTTAGCAACCTTGAAATGTAATAAAAAGAAACTGTCAGAGAACGAGAGTCAGAGTTGAGCTTAGAGCTGATTGTGAGCGGAGGCGAGTGCTCGTCTCCCTCGCTCTTCGCTGCCTCTCCTCCTCTGTCAGACGAGTTAATTCTACATCTCTGTGTCAAGCCGATCCTTTTTGATGTTCCTCTGGGTTTAAATCTACAATTGATAATGAGTGAGAACTAAGTGTCTGAGTTTAGACCTAACATTTCTTGGTGCCGAAACCCGGGACCCAAGAATCCGCCGGTTTGGGACGACGCGGGACCAACGGGACCACTTAGGATAGAAATCTGTCGACAGTCTCCGCCTTTGCATCGGGGGGTCCATACCTTGAGCCCGTGTCGATCCGGATCGTCGGTGACGGGTCCCGCCGAACCAGGGGAAACATCAAATCGGTAAGAACAGTTCTCCTAATACCAATGATGTTTACCCGAGAACGTTTGGGACGCCAACGTGTGAAATCCACGATGTTGATGAGTTGATGTAAAAAAGTAGACTCAAGGGTAAATGAGTTGATGTAAAAAAGTAGACTCACGGGTAAATGAGTTGATGTAAAAAAGTAGACTCAAGGATGACGATGAGTTGATGTAAAAAAGTAGACTCACGGATGACGATGAGTTGATGTGGCGTCGCTGTGTCCGCGTTCGGACGCGGATTGACTAATGTTCTATCAAAATATCTGTTAAAATACGAATATAAATAATCTATTGATGTTTAAAGTTAATTTAATGGTGTAAAACTATTGTGTGGCTTCTTACCTTTCTAACGGTATATGGTGTTAACTTGTTACTTTAGCTTTTACTTCACAAGAGCCACTTAAAGTACGCTATCGCCGGTGAATCAGCGGTGCGCTGCCCTTGGCCATAACCGGACACCGCTGGAGACAGACAGTTAAAGAAAGTCCCATCAGTGCTGTCAAAACCACCGGATCTTACTTCTGTCCTTTCTGATAAAATGTCATGCTTCAACAACTCTGAATTATGCAATAAGAGCTCCTTAATGTCCAGTTCAGTAAAAATAGAGGAGGAAATTCCATCGCCCGAGCGTTCTTACGTCTTTTCCTCTTTCATATACTACTGAGACATCTAAATGTCCATGTACATGTAGGACATTTCATACATAGATTGTTAGATGGGTATGCATCAATTCGGTTAACATTTTGTTGATGATCGGAAATGTAAAGTACTGCGTAAAGACCAGAGAGTCCGTCAGGCTGAAGGTGTCCGGATATGGCCAACAGCAGCGAGTGGTGTCCGAACGTGGACACAGACTCACGGATAACAACGCACAGTCATCACTGATTTGGTATATGGAAAACTAGGAATAACACAACGGTTTAAAGTTGGCTGACACAGACGTGAATTGTGAAGTTAAAGGGCATATGAGTAAACAAAATAGATAAACATTAACCATAGTACAATTCACTGTTTGGGACTATGAATACGATTATTACCAATGATTATACATGAAAGTTAAATATAGGCTATATATATATATACATATATATGTATCACTGTTTTTAAGCTCTGTTTTTAAGCTGTTATTTCATTGATGTTTTGTTTTTATACTGCTGTGGTTTTTGCTGTTTATGTGGTTGTAATCTGTGGGTTGGTTGATTGAAATAATTTGTGTCTGAGCGGCCGCCGTGCCACAGACCACATTACACACACATTAGATTATAGAAAGGAAGCAGAACAATACAGTAAAAATGGGAAACGCACAAAGGAAAGCTATTGAAAGCTCAGATGATTTTAAATTCATGCAACAGCAACACCCAGGGTCCACATGTCTATTAGAAAATTGGGTAAAGAAACATGATTTCAAGGCAAAACTTTCTGATTACGATGACATAGTCAGAGTGGAGAAAGAGTTAAATGAAAAAAGAAAAAGAAAGTTGTCAAAGGGAAACCACAGAGACAACTTTTCCTTGTTCTCTGTTTGCGCCTTTTTATTTGGAATATAACGAAAACCAAGCATAAATCAAATCTGAAAATGGGGGATTCACTCAAAATTGAACACTGGATTGGATTGATTGAAAAAATTGGATGGGAACAGTCAGAACAGGAAACAACGGAGCCTGGGGCCCCTAAATAAAGGTGAGCAGAACCTGTTGTGAATCGAATCTGCATATTGGTGACATCTAAATTAAGGCAATGATGTTTTCATGGTCTGACTGATAAAATTGGAGTGATCCAGTGGGGTTATTAATGCTACGTGTTGTTGAAGAGTAAAGAGTAGCCAAACAGTGGGTTTGGTGAGAAGTAGTGTGTATTTTGTCTGAGAGACAGACTACACACATGGAGGAAGCAGTGTGTTAAAATTTCTGAACGCAGAACCTTTTAAAACATGAGTAGTGTTAAAATTTCTTAGCAAATTCTATGAGGAGTAATGCATGTATACATGATTACAATCACAATTATATGAGGGTGTCTGGCGAATTACATACATTGATTACTGAGTTGGGACCAGATCCCTATAGATTACAGATGGACTTATTGGTAAAAGAGAAGAAAAGAAAAAACAATGAGTCAGAGAGCTAGTGAACGAAATTAGGAAAAAAGTAATGGAAGAATATAGAACAGTTGGTCGATATCAATTCCAAAATTGTTAGATTTAAGAAAAATAAGAAAAAAAGGGTACGTGCATGTACGTGTGTATGTGTATATATATATATGGAGATATATGTATGCATATATATACATATTTGAAATTGCTCAAGAAGAATGAGCCAGAGTACATGGATTGCCACTGTTATGGGAAGACTAAGTTTATTTTTTTTTATTTTTTTTGTTAACAGTAATTTCACTATGTCAAATTTCTGAAAAAAGACAACTATTGTGTTAGTGCCAAAATAAGACTAGATTGCTCTAGTTAAGTGCCACACGTTTCACTAGCAAAAACATATGATATGAGATGGAAAGATTTGGGAGAAGTGGCACTCAAAGTTCAAAGAGCAGATGACTAAGGGCAAGTTGATGACCCAGGGTTGGCATACAGCCCCTCCAGTGAAACATACAGATATCAACAGGGGTGGGAGGTGCTTACCACACCCAACCTATGCAAAACTGACCAATGATTTACATCCATGTGTCTGAGTGAGAGAGATGTACAGGACCCAGCAGGGGTCCTTTAATGTTTATGGACTAAAGGGCTTGCCTATATAGGCCTGATAAAAGCTGCCCAGAAACAAGCAGTACAGTCCAGAGCCCCCACACTAGACATTAGACACACTAAAAACTCAGGAGCTACAAGACCTTATCTAACACGCCTATGGCCTTGATCAACAAAATGAGATGGAACAATGTGGAGGAAAGAAAAGCTTTTCCTCACCTAAAAGAAGAGCTAATGTCATCCACAACAATTGAACAGACTGTGGATTTTAGGGAAAGATTTTTGGCCTCAGTAGAATAAAGTCAGAGAGAAACACAGTGAAGGTCACAGACATAGCCAAGCGCGGCCCCGAGCCCCTCCCCTCTCTGCTCCTCTCCTTCTGTGGGACAGGAACGCGCACTCTCAGAGCTGAGGTGCCAGACAGAAAGATACAGAAAGTCAGAGAAAGACAGTTTGAACATGCAGACTTGCTAGTGAAGTTACTTCAGGCTATTCAATTACCACACAGGATATGCGGTTGTTGACCAGGAAAAGACACTGAAAGCTGGCAAACTACCAGGAAACCAGTCAGCCCAAGCAGCAGAAATAGTGGCTCTCACAGAAGCATGTAAATTGTTCAAAGACCAAGATGTTACAATCTACACTGACAGCCAATATGCTTATGCTACCACACACATGTTCGCCAAATTGTGGGCTAGAAGAGGAATGAAGACATCAACAGGGAAACCAGTTCAACACGCTGCATTGTTGACAGACTTATTAGCTGCAGTTATGCTGCCCAGAACGTTAACTATCTGCAAATGCAAAGCTCACACCAATGGAACAGACCCAATTTCACAAGGAAATGCAAAAGCAGACGCAGCAGCTAAAGCAGCAGCAACCAACACGACCTCTCAAACCTACATTGCAAAAGAACCCCCCAAAGACATTATACCACATGAAGTCCTGCAAGACATGCAAAACAACTCCCCTCCAGCAGAAATCAGCAAGTGGTTGTTACAAGGAGCGCAGCTAGGTCAGGATGAACTCTACAGAGTAGACGGCAGAATATGCCTACCCAGAGCCCTATTTCCAGCTGTAGCAAAATTGAGCCATGGGATGAGCCATGTCTCAACAGGAGGGATGGTATCCATAGTTGGGGAAACATTCCACATAACACATGGTTTAATCACCTATTTTAAATTTTTTTGTAGAATCACATGCTGTAGACACAACTCACAGGGAAATGTCAGACCAAAGAGAGGAAAAACACCACAGGGCACATATCCATTTGAGGTCATACACATGGATTTCGTTGAACTACACAGAAGTGGCACATATAGATATTGTCTAGTGCTAATAGACTCTTTCTCAAAGTGGGTAGAAATTGTGCCCTCCAAAACAAATGACGCAATGACAGTAGCAAAAGCAATCTGCAAACACATTGTGCCCACACACGGTATCCCTAGGATACTGTGGAGCGACAATGGTAGCCATTTCACTTGCCATTAGTAGAAGATCCTTTGGTACAGGACCAAGAAGGTGATGTAGATCCCATCACCAAGTGGCTGTGTGAACTGTTCAAGGAACAAGAGGTTGGGAGAACAAATGATCTGCCTAGTACCCCTTTGTCTCCCACACAGACACTGCTGACACCAGGAGATTGGGTCCTGCTCAAAGTGATCAAGAGAAAGCATTGGCACAGTCCTAGGTGGGACGGTCCATTCCAGGTCCAGCTGACCACACCCACCGCCATCAAGGTAGCAGAACGAGACACCTGGATCCACCAGCGACTCCACCAAGAAGGTGACGACACCCCTGATTTGTACCCCATACCAGACTATGACCCAGATGAGGATGACCCCGTCTAGGGGGTCTTTCCCCCGATGTGTGCGACGCTGAATGGTCCACACCAACGGTGAGGACATGTGCTAGTAACCTCTGTCCTCCAACCCTTTTTCCTGCTACGCTCCACCCCTATGCTTGTGCGTACTCATGAACTGATCCAGATGATGAACTGGCCAAGAGGCGATCGTCTCCAAGCGGAGAGGTCGAGTGGGAATTTTTCCCTTCAATGTATCGCAGAGGGTTTTCGCCCACTCCTGTTCACATCACCTGTTGAAATGTTACTGATGATGGGCATAAATTAAATCTCCTCCCAGGGAGACATTTATGTCTTGAATAAATAGGTCACTGGATAAATGATTCCAGGTTTCCTCAAACTCACAACAGGAGGGATATGTAGAAGCTAAAATCATATATTCAGTATATCATGCCAGACTGTTTTTCTTAGAGAACAGAATGTTCTAGCTGGAGATAAGGATGTGTGTCTGTGTAAACCTGCTGTAACCAATTGTGTGCATCTATCTCATGGAAAAGTACTGACTTATAATACTTGTATTGTTTAGCAACCTTGAAATGTAATAAAAAGAAACTGTCAGAGAACGAGAGTCAGAGTTGAGCTTAGAGCTGATTGTGAGCGGAGGCGAGTGCTCGTCTCCCTCGCTCTTCGCTGCCTCTCCTCCTCTGTCAGACGAGTTAATTCTACATCTCTGTGTCAAGCCGATCCTTTTTGATGTTCCTCTGGGTTTAAATCTACAATTGATAATGAGTGAGAACTAAGTGTCTGAGTTTAGACCTAACAGTGTAACAAGTGTTTGAGGTTTGAAAAACATGCATTTTGATCATTTGTTGTGAGTTTTGAAAAATTCAATTTCAAATTCTATAATTTACAGATGGAGTAGGTCTAGACCACTCTATAATTTACAGATAGAGTAGGTCTAGACCACTCTATAATTTACAGATGGAGTAGGTCTAGACCACTCTATAATTTACAGATGGAGTAGGTCTAGACCACTCTATAATTTACAAGGACCCAAAAGTTCTAGTAGTTCGCTCAAGAACAAGCAGTGTGACAGTGATTAGGAAAAACTCCCTTTTAGGAAGAAACCTGGGACAGACCCAGGCTCTTGGTAGGTGGTGTCTGACGGGCCGGTTGGAGTTGAACTGAATAGTGGCAATAACAGTCACAGTAAAAGATAATGGATCAGTGACTAAAAATGGTAGTTTGTAGTAGTTCATGGCATGGTATCAAACTGTGTCATTAGTCACGGCGTTGGGTTCATCCCTCAGCGCCAGTTTTGCTTACCAAAAGTTTCCCACTAGGCGGCCAGAAACCTAAACTTGTCACCTTAACTGTGAATGATGTGTAAATACTTCCAGAAATATCAACCAAATGGCCAGATGGTGGCGCTGGTATATACGTTTGGTTCTGTTATCACAACCCATTCACTTAATTTACTGTGTGTGTTGCAGTTTAAGTCCTTCCATAATCACTTTTCCTTATTAACCCAATGGTAAACGTCATGAGGTGAAGGAGAGAAGTGAAGGAGACTTAGGACAAGAGAACCGCCGTGTTCATTAATAAAAGACATTGAATGCAACTTCACAGTCCAAGAGCAATCCTCACCCCCAAAACTCACACAGCGTCTGTGTGACTGTGTGTATCTGAGTGTGTATATGCTCAGCTTCTTCGATTATTTCAGAAGCTAAATGTTTTGTTCTGAGTTTATAACTACAGTTTTGAGCTTTAGCTGCAGGAACATTACTGTCAACATAGAAACATTTAGTTACTGAATGCAAATTTACTCTCATTCCAGTAAATCTTTAAAGAAAACACGGAGACATCACTACAACACATCATTTCAAAAGAAAAGGCCTACAGAGACTGTAGAGAGGGAGGAAAAGTGACTAATCTTTTATTCACTTGTTTATATTCCAACCCAGGTGTCATTATGCTTTCCTTTCCTAGTATTAGTTCACTGAGGTGTTTCTGAGCTGCTAGAAGATTCTTCCCAGAACAACCTGCAAGAGTTCGTTCTGTCCACGGCTGTGATAAAATTAGGCTGCTTAATACTGATGTTTACCTTCTGGTTTCTCCTCAGGACACCAGGCTGAAGGAGAACTCACCTCAACAGGTACACACAGACAGAAAAGAATAAGAAAGAAATATGCATTTACAGCTTTTTTAATTAAATCAACTCATCTTGCTGTTGACTCTCTGCTTTCTGTTCAGAGTCTGTCAGGTTGGTAGGGGGAGATTGCTGCTCTGAGAGATTGTGCAGCATCAGGTTCCTCTTACTCCTTCCTTGATCTCACCTGCTCAGGTAAGCCTGTCACCGTGGTGGGATAACTTACAGTAATTGTAATTTTTTAATGTTAAATAAAGTTAGCAAACAGCAATAAAATCCAGAGCAGTGCTAGACCCTGACCTCATGGCAGTGGAAGTTACCCGTTAGCTAGTCTATATTCTTGATGTTCCACTTCAGGGATTGCTCCGGTGCTGCAGGAGATTCAGCCGGAGGCATGTATTTTCTGTATTCTTCCTCTTTCTTTCTGTTTGAATTTAAACTACAGTGGATTTCTGAGGACTATGGTTAACTGCTCCTCAGATCTCTGCAGGGTAAATCCAGACAGCTAGCTAGACTATCTACAATCTGAGTTTTCTGTTGCATGACTATTTTCCGACTATTATCTGAGCTGAGTTTAGCAATTGTGCAGCTTGTATTTACCTTCACAAAGTTCTGTTTTGCTGCTGACAGACTCAGATTAATATTCTAAGTGTCTGACATCATTATGGAAAGGATTTCTGTTAAAGGGTAACATCCTTTTTTTAAAACATAAAAACATCCTCAGAAGGTGTTCGCTAAACCCACCAAACTTCATGTAAATAAACAGGAATTTTATTCATTTTATCATTTTCTTTTAAGTTGACAGAAACAAAATAAAACTATGAAAAGCTGTTTTGAGTAATTTTCCCACTTGATTCACTTGTTTTGGCTGACATAAACACAAAGTATACAGATTTACATGTAAAATAGTCCTGCTCTAATCACGCAAAAGAACTGTCTTTTTAAATGGAGTCTGGTGTGTTTAGCGTTAGCCACCTCAGAGCTGTTTCTGGTTTAATAGAAAGTTTTTAAAGGGCTTTGTAGGGATCCATCCCATAATGTTGTCAGACACTTAACAATCATTTATGAACTACTAAATATTACATGAAAATAATATATAGTTAATACATTTTATCTATCTATAGATATGTGGCTAGATGCTAGATCACACCTGATACATGTGTTGACATCAACACACAGCCACCTGTGCAGGTATCAACATTTTAGGCTTCCTGTCCGTCATAACATCTGAAGACTGTAATGGAGTACAGTGAACCCTCGCTATATCGCGGTTCACCTTTCACGGTCTCGCTGCTTCACGGATTTGCATCGTGCATTGTGTTCTGCATTCTGATTGGCTAAACAGTCTCTCAGCTTCTTCTCTACCTTTGTGTCAATAACGTTGCGGTTTATACAAGTACGTAAAACAGCATGCCAAATTTAGGTTTGCAAATTCTCTTGTAATTTCAAGTTTCTCTAAAACCCATAATGTCGACAAAACGTTTTGCACCGACAAAGGCACTTGTGGTCGGGCCCAAAAGGCAGAGGAAGATTCAGGATGCAGCGGCTCAGTCAAAAGAGCAGTGAAATACACGTGAGTCACTATTTTTCCTACTGTACTTTGTATTTTTTTTCATAATCATTTTTCATTTTCTCCCGTTCTAATCCAATGACTCTGGTCGCGGTGGGGCGGTGCTGATCTCTGCAATCTGAAGCCTTCAGTTCGTATTGATGATTAAAATGATTATTTTACAGTACAGTAGTTATTTGTAAAAAAAAAACTTTTATACAGTACTTTTATTTGTTAAACAAATGCTTGGGCCTGTAAAAAGGTTTTGTTCTTTGGTTTCAATGGTTTATGGAGTATTTCATTATATAATAATTGAAAAAAAAATAAAGGTTACTACTTCACAGATTTTGCCTATCACAGGTTCTTTTTGGAACGTAACCCCCGTGAAAAACGAGGTTTCACTGTATAGCGTCACTTTCTACCAAATAAATCACCAACAAGGACATCTAGACCAAAAACTCCACAGTCTTCAGGGGACAGGTTGTAGTTGATGACTTCCAGCCCTACTTGAGTTAAAGATTTACCTGTTTTGTATTTGTAATAAACAAATACAATGTGAGTCTTAATGAAAATGATGCAGATTTATAAAATTATGAATCCATACTTCATCTGGTCTGTCTGCAAGACACCAAGCAGATAACTTTGAAAAGGTTTTCTGAATGGAATCTGGATCAATCAGAGCTAGACTAACAATGTAGCTGATCATCAACACAACAGACACATTATGTCAGACCTTAAAAGGTAGTTTACCTCTTCCCAAAGAAAGCTCCTTTTGCATCTGCTCTCTGTGAATAATGAGGAGCTCCAGACAGCTTCAGTCATCTGTTCCTCCAGTTCTGCTTCAACAACGTGAGGACATCAGGAGGATCTAAACACTTTCAAGACACGGCGTCACACACATTTCTTTCTCTAGTTCAAATATTTTAATTCAGACAAATACACAGAGCCGGCTTGACTGACACAAATGTTGCGTTTATTTGCATATTTCTATTGACTTTGAATGTTATTGTGTCACCAAATGCACACTTTCCCCGGGCAGTGTGACCACGGTATAAAGATGAGTTCTGTTGTTAATGATCATCTTCTGTTGGAGCGTTGCTGAGTCGAGTTTGAATCAGTGAGTTGTTTTTTCATGTCATCTTGTTGTTCTGTGTCTGGTGTCTTCTCTCTCTATGTTATCTTCTGTCATCTCTCCAGACTCTGTCAGGCTGGTGAATGGGACCAGTCTGTGCTCAGGCAGACTGGAGGTGAAGACTAACCAGTCTACCCAGCGCTGGTCCTCAGTGTGTGAACAAGACCTTGACCAGCAGGATGCAGAGGTGGTCTGCAGGGAGCTTGGCTGTGGCAGTGATCCGACCAACCAGCAGTCTGCAGGTTTCCACGTCACCTTTTGGTGTCGCCTCAGCTTGCTTGGAACCTCGACTGAGGTCCCTGGTAGCAGGTCCCAGGGACTTTTTTTCGTAATGGAAAACCAAAAAAGGCGAGTAGAGTCGAGTCGAGTAGATACCACGCAGTGGAAAAGCGCCATTAGACATGTAATTAATTTACTGCATCTTGCTGCAACTTATACACTGGTGACTCTGACTTTAGTCTGCTGGACGGATCCAGAGACACAACACGATCATGACCGCAAATGCTGTTATCCTCAATCTCCCCGAATTCTGCAAAATATTGGCGTCTGCATGGTTCGCCCAGACAGAGGCGTAGTTTGCGTTACGTGAGATCACCGCGGATACAACAAAGTACTAGTATGTTGTGTCTGCTCTCGGAAATTAAGCAGTATCCAGAGTGGTTAGCCTGCTTAAAAATCCTCCAGCAACTGGGAAGTATGCAGCACTCTAGACCTACCTGTTGAAAATGTTTGAACTGTCGGGCGCTGGACAGGCACTCAGTACAAGATCAATAGAGGCTGGGGTCTACCACACCAGGCAGGACCCCAGGTGCAGACTGTGCAAGGATGCCCCTGAGACAGTACAGCACATAACAGCAGGGTGTAGGATGCAGGCAGGAAGTGCGTACATGGAACGCCATAACCAGGTAGCTGTCATAGTGTACAGGAACATCTGCCACGAGTATGGGCTGGAAGTCCCAAGGTCAAAATGGAAGACACCTCCTAAGGTAGTCGAGAATGACCGAGCTAAGATCCTGTGGGACTTCAAGATCCAGACTGACAAACTGGTGATGGCTAACCAACCAGACATCGTGTTGATCGACAAACAGCAGAAGAAGGCAGTAGTGATAGATGTGGCAATCCCAAGCGACAGCAACATCAAGAAGAAGGAACACAAGAAGCTTGAGAAATACCAAGGGCTGAAAGAGGAGCTAGAAAAGATGTGGTACCAGTGGTAATTGGAGGGCTGTGACCCCCAAACTGGGAGAGTGACTCCAGCAGATTCCAAGTAAAACATCAGAGGTCTCTGTCCAGAAGAGTGCCCTAGGTAGAGTGTCCTAGGAACAGCTAAGATACTGCGCAGAACCCTCAAACTCCCAGGCCTCTGGTAGAGGACCCGAGCTTGAGGATGACACATACCACCCCACAAGGGGTGAAAGGGGGATTTTTTTATATATATATATATATATATATATATATATAGTATCCCTCAAAATTTGATGTTTAAGTCTCTTCACTTAAGCTATTTTGTAATTAATAAATTCATTTTAATTCATTCTATTGATTGGATGAACTGCCTAAAGATGATTATTTTGTATATTTGTCTGTCTGATTAATGCTTGTGTTAAGAAATAAATCAGACGTTACTCAAAAGTTACTCACTACTTGAGTAGTTTTTTCATCAAGGACTTTTTTACTCTTACTCAAGTAATTATCTGGATAACTACTTTTACTTTTACTTGAGTCATATTATTGTGAAGTAACAGTACTTTTACTTGAGTACAATTTTTGGCTACTCTACCCACCTCTGCCTGCCTTTTCTTTTTGTGTACTTTGATGACGTCCTGGTGGTGAGCACATCCACATCTCAGCACCTGGCACAGCTCTGCACCCTGATTGAGCGACTTAGCCAACATGGACAAATTATCAACCCCACCAAGTGCCAGTTCGGTCTCTCCACCATTGACTTCCTGGGACACAGAGTCACTAAGAAAGGGGCAATCACCCTCCCTTCAAAAGTGAAGGCGGTCACACAGTTTCCACAACCACTCACTGTCAAAACCCTGCAGGAGTTCCTCGGCATGGTGAATTTTTACCATTGCTTCATCACTCGAGCCGCTCAGCTCATGCAGCCCTTGCATGAGGCCTTGAAAGGTAAACCCAAGCATGCTGTTGACTGGACTGAGAACAGGGACAAGGCATTAGCTGCCACTAAGGAAGCCCTAGCGCAGGGGTTCCCAAAACTTTCAGCCCACGACCCCCAAAGTAACGGTGCAAGTGACTTGCGACCCCCACTATAAACGTATATAAACATTGCGCGCAACCGCGCACGCACTATATGTTAGGTGTAGGTGTAGGACCCGGACACAGAACGACCACAAGATGGAGTGATGGAAATAATGGGTTTTTAATTCTGAGGTGAGCAGAATAAAACCAACACTAGAGCAAACAAACAGTCCAGACGAGGGAGGTGATGTGGGAGATGAAGACGATCCAAGACAGATGACGAGACGGAAGACGAACACTGTGGCAGAAACACAAGGTGAGTATATAGGCAAGGTAACGGAATACAACAAGCTAAATACAAGACCAGTTACCACGGGGAAGTAGGTAACGAACTGGCGCCGAAGAGGTGGTCGGCCCAGGTTTAAATACGGATGGGGTGGTAATGATGATGATGATGCTCAGCTGTGTAGTAAGACGGAGGAGGGGGATGTGTAGACACTCCTCTCCTGGAATCAGCGAGGAGCGCCCTCTGGCGGCCGATGAGACACAGACAGACAAACAGGACAAAAAAGACAACACAGAAGACAGCGGACCCATAACACTATAGGAGTATCCAAACACGAGATAACACAACAGCCATAACATTACTCTACAGTAATTTACTCATTACTTTAATCTGAACTTAAACTCACCTAGTGAGATGGATGAGCAACATGTTTGGAGCACAGCAAGTCCAGTCTGGGTTTAATGTTGGAGACCGCTCCTCGGAGATCATCCTCCACATTCTTATGTCTTTTCCACCAAGGCAACTGTGCTGGTTCTGGGCTGGTGCTATAGCCAGTTCGGTGCTGGTTCTACTCGCCAATTATCTAAGAACCAGCTCAATTTTCCCCAGCCTGAGAGCCAGAGCAGGGCTACGTCACAACGTCACTGCAAGTAGCTCTGTTGTCATAGCAACGCGTCATGACAATCAACAATAATGGAGGACTACATACCGATACTTTTGCTTCTGGCTTTACAAATTCCCACTGGAATTCAAAGACAGGCCTTGACAGCTGCGTGACCGCTATGGACCGAGGACACGTTCAAGAAGAAAGGGAATCATCTCGCAGGATTAACGTTTATTATTATCTTTTGCTAGCTTGCGAAGGCAACATCAGCAGCGTCAAGCAAAACACCGTTAGGGTGAACAGACGTCCCGGTTTGACCGGGGCGGTCACAATTTTCCTGACAAAAAGCCTACCGGGACCCGCTCCCGGCACCTGACGTAACCGGTTCTTATCTCTAGACCAGCGCTGAGTTGGTGCTGAGTTGGAAACCGTTTTCTTGGCCCAGAGCCAGGTTTATTTGTGTGGAAAAGCAAAGAACTGGTTCAATATTTGGCACTGACTCCAAACCAGCACCAGAACTGCCTTGGTGGAAAAGACATATCATCGCCATCTCTATTTATTTTTAAGGGACATCAATGCCGAGAAGGTCTTGTCGCACAAGCAGGTAGTGCCAAACGGCACCAGGACAGCCGTGGGTATTCCCTCTCAACCGAAATCCAAAACTCAGCCCGCGTCTTAGAACTAAACGCCGTCTTCAAGGTTCGGTCGCTGGACAGTTCGACCGATGCGTCCTCCAGCTCGGATGTCAGATGGTTTGTCCTCGTTTCAAATCAAAAGAGCTGTTCCCTTTTTATTTATGTGCTTGGTTTTATTTTAAATTTAGCCACTAGTTTTATCTTGTGTTAAAATCATGGCTAACATATTGCTAATCGATTTTACATTTTTATTTTATTTCTGGAAATCAACTTGCGACGCCCCCTCTCTGGCTCGCGACCCCCCTGTGGGTCCCGACCCCCACTTCGGGAATCACTGCCCTAGCGAACACCACCATGCTGGCTCAACCTTCTCCTACAACCCCCATCGCCATCACTTCAGAGGCCTCGGACTATGCTGTTGGAGCTTTCTATAACAGGGCTGCCTACTCTCACGCATTGGCCGTGAGACACACGCATTGGACTGGTTTCATACGCTCACACGCCACACCTCCGATTTCTCACGCTGAAGTGTCAACCCGGTCGGTCAAATTTCTGAAAGATGAGTTTATCTATAGATCTAGCTGTTGAGCCACTTATGATCGACTAGTTGTGCTTTCAGAGACTGTGAGGGGGTTCAAGAGCGCTCCCTGTCTATGGAAGTTTCGAATTGTCGCAAACTGAGAACATTATTTTCACGATCCATCCCAGGTGCATTTCCCCGGCTTCAGGTATGTGGTCTGAGTATTACAGACCCGTCCGTCGCTTCGTGTCCACTCTCTCTGTAACAACAGAGGTGAGCAGCGCGGCTGGTAGTGTAGCAACTTCAGTTCATTTTAGTGGACTCGCTCTGCTGTGGGCAGTGACGCGTTGCGTCCGTGTAGTCCTCCGATGAAGAGCAGCGTACAGCCTCCTCTAAACTCTGTCAGAGACCAGAGACCCGAATGGGCCTCTGTGTCTGTCAGACGGTCTGAGTGAGATACTACCATATCAACGGCGCATTAACATCCACAGCAGACTATATTACAACTCTCCAAATCTTGGACAACAGAGATGGGAGGAGTTATATTTAGAATGTGCACAAAGTTGTAAACATGAGCAGAAATCTGATGAAACACGTCTGAGCTATACTATACGATACTGCAATGTTGGGCCACTATTGTACTCCTCTAACCTTGGTGCATCTCTAAATGTAACTGTAAATAATTCATTCAATGTTTTATAAAATGAACAAATTGTCTTTATTTTCCCAAAGACGTAAATACAGTAAGTGGGGCATAGAGGATGAGGGCCAAACATTACTGAGCCTTGGCACAAAGGTTAAAGTATTAGAATTTCTGCAAATCAGTGGTTCTCATTCTTTAGAATTTCAGTGGTCTTAGCTGATCCCTCAACATTAATTTAACTTTGGGTCCCTGGTCCCTACACCGGGGACCCCTGGACCTGTTCACCACAGACCCAAATCTTCTCAGCTGTTGCTGACATATGCTCCTGTCTCTTCATGTGGCTCATTATGTTTGGCACATTGTCTGGGTCAGTTCTTATATCATAAGAAGGTAATAATGTAAATAATGTAAATTCTGAATGCCCTAATACGACAATGCCCTAATACGACAATACAAAGGCTCTTAACCCTACAGTTTTGCACATATCATGTAAGATTTGATTTCTCCATTTTTTGCACAAAACTCTCCAGAAAGTGCCATTTAATGGTTTATTTTTCAAAATTTTTTCCTGGGGGGGCATACCCCCAGACCCCCCTAGGGAGAGCCCCCCATCCCCCCCCCCCCCACATATAACAAATCCCAATTTAAACCCTGAAGGATAGAGCCAAAGAAATTGCTTTGTACGCGGCAAAATATGGGTCGGCCCCACCAAATCTCACTCCAAGGTTTTTGGAAAAGTTGGCAACTCTGTATAAGCAGTGGGTGGGCGGGGCCTGGCAGCCGCTGGCTTTCTTTAGCCGTCAGTTGCACCCCAGTGAGCGGAAGTACAGCCCTTTCAATCGAGAGCTGCTGGGTCTCTACCTCGCCATCAGACATTTTCATTCCCTGCTGGAAGGCCAACACTTCACTGCTTTTGTGGACCACAAGCCGCTGACATTTGCCATGGCCAAGGTGGCTGATCCGTGGTCCGCCCGCCAGCAATGTCATCTGTCCTACATTTCGGAGTTCACTACAGACTTGCAGCACATTGCCGGTAAGAGCAACCATGTGGCGGACTGCCTTTCAAGGGCCATAGCAGAGGCAATCCATCTTGGCTTGGATTACAATCGCATGGCAACGGATCAGACCACAGACCCGGATGTGCAACTCTTGAGGACCTCGACCACAGGGCTGCAAGTCAAGGACATGGTTTTTGCCGATGCCAGCACCACACTCCTGTGTGACGTCTCCACAGGCCGTCCTTTGCCACTCGTCCACATGGGATGGGGACTTAAAGTTTTTGATGCCATCCATAGTTTCTCCAACCCAGGTTTGAAAGCGTCACAAAAACTGGTTGCAGCAAAGTTTGTTTGGCACAGCCTCAAGGACGTTAGGGACTGGGCTCACACCTGTGCTGTGCTGTATTTTTATAGCGCTTTTCTAGTCTTAACGACTACTCAAAGCGCTTTTACATCATACAGGATACATTCACCATTCACACACATTCATACACTGTGGCCGAGGCTGCCGTACAAGGTGCCACCTGCTCATCAGATAAACACTCACACACATTCACACTCCGATGCGCAACCTGTGTTAAGTGCCAACGTAAACCACCACACTAAAGCCCCATTAAAGTTGTTTCCCGTTCCAGAGATTCCCGTTCCACGTTTTGACCACGTGAACCTAGCTCTGATCGGTCCCCTGCCCTCCTCTAACGGTTTTACATACCTGTTAACCATGGTTGACAGGACCACCCGCTGGCCTGAGGCTGTGCCACTGATTTCAGTGATGGCTTTTGAGATGACACAAGCATTTATTGGCACCTGGGTTGCTCGTTTTGGCACTCCTTCGGAGATCTCCTATGATCGGGGCGTGCAATTCACATCTGCGCTGTGGAAGGCTGTTGCACGGGGCCTGGGAGTGAAGCTCCTCTGCATGACCGCATATCACCCACAGGTTTATGGACTCTGTAAACGTTCTCATAGGTCAATGAACGCTGCCCTGCATGCCAGCCTTAAAGACAGCAACTGGGTCGACAAGCTCCCATGGGTGATGCTGGGCATCAGGACTGCGCCAAAGGAGGACCTTCAGTCCTCTTCTGCAGTGTTAGTTTATGTTCAGCCGCTGCAGGTTCCAGGGGATTTTGTCCCTAGCGCCATGGTTCCTTTGTCTGCTACTCTCCAGCGGTCTACGCTGCTGGACAATGCCAGGCTTGTTGTGCCTGTCCTCACTTCCTGTTACGGACTTCCTCAGTCGCACATCCCCGTTTGGATGCCCACAAGGGGCCACTTTGCCCACCGTACTAGGGCCCATATCTTGCTATGGAGTAGGGGGACAAATATTTTGTGGTGGACAGGGTTGGTAAACCAGAGCGACTTTCTATTGACCGCCTCAAACTGGCTCACTTGGACATGGCCGGGCCTGTTGACCTGGCCAAACCCCCACAACGCGGTCGTCTGTGTGTATAAGGTAGTGTTTATCTGTATATATTAGTGTGCATACATTAGTGTGTATAGATTAGTGTGTATATATGTGTGTATGTGCATATATTAGTGTGTGTATACTGTATATTGTTTCTTTGTATGAGTAAGCACATTGTGAGCAATATAATCCAAAGCAAAATTCCTTCTTTGTGTCCTCATCAGGGCCTGAAGTTAACGTTTTTGATCACCTGCCACTGTAACTTTTTACCAGCCATTTTATTGCCTCATTAAGGTATAACAGGACACAGGAATTACTGTGTCTCTATGAGCCTACTCATAGACATTGCGCCGTCATCACGTGATAATCCAGCATAAAGGCATCATGTCCTACTCTGGGCTGGGACACCTTTTTAAAGTTTGATAAAGGACTTATTGGACTTTAACTTATAATTGCACCTACAATAATGTACAGTAGTTATCCTCAATTTAGGTGATCCTGTACATCTCATCTGCGGTTTATCCTGCATCCACAATGTGTGTGTGTGTGTATGTGCGCACGGGGGGAACGGAGCAGCAACTCCCTCGCTAGAGCGAGCCGACAGGATTAAAACAGCACCAACTTTCAGTGGCTGTATAGCGTAAAATTGTTACAGTACATTGATGTTAAAATGTGTCCATGTTGGCAGGACGTCTTTTGCTGAATGCACATCTCATCTTCATATCAGAAAAACGGATATGAATTTGACCCGTTCTTACTTCTGATTGGTCAGTGGCTGCACGTGGGTCTGCTGGGATTGTCGAGAGTAATGAACATGCAAAAGCATCTTCCAGTGATGCAGGCCCTTGCATTGGTCCGGGCCTGTAAGCAACTGCGTACACTGCTTACTGTTAGTTGTCTGAATAACTCAATTCTAATTGGCTACCAGCCAATGTGGCAGCTAGATTGACAATGTTACCTGCCAATTGCAAAATTCACCCACATTTGGCGCGTGGGCGGGTGATAATTTCATGCCGTGGTCCTAATACATGGCATATAAAGCTGATTCTGATTCCCAAAGAAAGCTCATTTTGCATCTGCGCTCTGTGAATAATGAGGAGCTCCAGACCGCTTCAGTCATCTGTTGCTCCAGTTCTGCTTCAACAACGTGAGGACATCAGGAGGATCTAAACACTTTCAAGACACAGCGTCACAAACATTTCTTTCTCTAGTTCAAATATTTAAATTCAGACAAATACACAGCGCTGGCTTGACTGACACAAATTTTGCATCTATTTTCATATTTCTATTGCTTTTGACTGTTATCGCGTCGCCAAATTCACACTCTCCCCGGGCGGTGTGACCGCGGTATAAAGATGAGCTCTGTTGTTAATGATCATCTTCTGTTGGAGCGGTGCTGAGTCCACTTTAAATCAGTGACTTGTTTGATGTCATCTTGTTGTTCTGTGTCTGGTGTCTTTTCTTTCTCTATGCTACCTTCTATCATCTCTCCAGACTCTGTCAGGCTGGTAAATGGGACCAGTCTGTGCTCAGGCAGACTGGAGGTGAAGACGAACCAGTCTACCCAGCGCTGGTCCTCAGTGTGTGAACATGACTTTGACCAGCAGGATGCAGAGGTGGTCTGCAGAGAGCTTGGCTGTGGGGCTCGTTCAGTCCTCCAGGGGGCGCTCTATGGAGAAGTGGAGCCTCTAATAAGGACCAAAAAGTTCCAGTGTAGAGGCCATGAGTCTGCTCTCCTGGACTGTAGAAGCTCAGGCTCAGATAAAAACACCTGCTCACCTAGAAAAGCTGTTGGACTTACTTGCTCAGGTAGAAGAGGAGCTGCAGCTCTGATTTGGTTAATTTCTGTTCTAATAATACTCACTTTGTTCTTTTGCTGATGACTCTCTGGTTTCTGTTCAGAGCCTGTCAGGTTGGTGGGAGGAGCCAGTCGCTGTGCAGGAACACTGGAGGTGAAACACAAAGGAGAATGGAGACCAGTGATTGGTTACTCTTACTCTACCTGGACCCTGAAAACAGCAGCTGCTGCCTGCAGAGAGTCAAACTGTGGCTCTGCTGTTTCTGTAGTAGAGAGAAAAGTGTCCTCTGACAGATCTGTGTGGTTGATTGGGTCTGACTGTGTTGAGTCTGGATCTGCTCTGAGGGAGTGTGCAGAATCAGATTCCTCTTCCTCCTTCCTTAATCTCACCTGCTCAGGTAAGCCCGTCCCCATGGTGCGATAACTTACAGCTATAATTTTTTTAACATTAAATAAAGTTAGCAAACAGCACTAACACCTAGAGCAGAGCTAGACCCTGACCTCATGGTAGTGGAAGTTACCCGGTAGCTAGTCTATATTGTTAACGTTCCACTTCCAGGATTGCTCCGCTGCTGCAGGAAATTGAGCCAGAGGCATGTATTTTCTGTTTCCTTCCTCTTTCTTTCTGTTTGTATTTAAACTGCAGTCGACGTCTGTTGACTAACTGCCCCTCAGATGTCTGCAAGGTAAATCTAGACAGCTAGTTAGACTATCTCTCCAATCTGAGCTTTCTGTTGCACAACTGTTTTGAAGTGGCTCTGTGCTGAGTTCAGCAATTGTGCAGCTTGTATAAACCTTCATAAAAGTTGTGTTGTTGCTGCTGACAGACTCAGATTAATATTCTAAGTGTCTAACTTCATTATGGAAAGGATTTTTGTTAAAGAGTACGATCCTGTTTTTAACCATAAAAACATCATGAAAAGGCTTTCTCTAAACCCACCAAACTCCACATTTTATTCTAAGTTGACCTGAACAAAATAAACTATGAAATGCTGTTATGGGTAATCTTACCACTTATCCGACCATCAAAAATCTAGTTTTGTTTAAAAGAAACACAAAGTATACAGATTTACATGTGAAAATAGTGTGGCTCTGAACACGCAAAAGTACTGTCTTTTTAAATGGAGTCTGGTGTGTTTAGCGTTAGCCACCTCAGAGCTGTTTCTGGTTTAATAGAAAGGTCTTAAAGAGGTTTTAATGATCCATCTCTTTAGGGATCCATCCCATAATGTTGTCAGACACTTAGAATAATAAACTGAGTCTTTCAGCAGCAACAACGGAATGTTTAGTGGACTAAATGACGATATAAAGTTGCCCTAAAGGGTGACATTGCAGACAGAAATTAAGAAAAAGGGGCTAGAATACAGACTACAGACATGTATTACATTTATTAATCATTATGAAACACTAAATATTAAATGACAATAATATGTAATTAATAAACTATCTATATCTATGTGGCTAGATGCTAGATCACACCTGATACATGTGTTGACATCAAAACACAGCTTCCTGTGCAGGCGTCAACACTTCCTGTCCATCATTACAGCTGAAGGGTGTAATGGAGTATAGCACTTTCTACCAAATAAATCACCTACAAGGACATCTAGACTGTCTGCAAGACACCAAGCAGACCACCTTTAAAATGATAGCTTAGCTCTGATCGATCCAGACTCCATTCAGAAAACTAACAATGTACTGTAACTGCTCATCAACACAACAGACACATTATGTCAGACCTTAAAAGGTAGTTTACCTCTTCCCAAAGAAAGCTCCTTTTGCATCTGCTCTCTGTGAATAATGAGGAGCTCCAGACAGCTTCAGTCATCTGTTCCTCCAGTTCTGCTTCAACAACGTGAGAACATCAGGAGGATCTAAACACTTTCAAGGCACAGCGTCACACATTTCTTTCTCCAGTTCAAATATTTTAATTCAGACAAATACACAGCGCCGGCTTGACTGACACAAATTTTGCGTATATTTGCATATTTCTATTGACTTAAAATGTTATTGTGTCACCAAATGCACACTTTCCCTGGGCGGTGTGACCGCGGTGTAAAGATGAGTTCTGGTGTTGATGATGATCTTCTGTTGGAGCGGAGTCCAGTTTGAATCAGTGACTTGTTGTTTGATGTCATCTTGTTGTTCTGTGTCTGGTGTCTTTTTTCTCTCTATGTTATCTTCTATCATCTCTCCAGACTCTGTCAGGCTGGTGAATGGGACCAGTCTGTGCTCAGGCAGACTGGAGGTGAAGACTAACCAGTCTACCCAGCGCTGGTCCTCAGTGTGTGAACAAGACCTTGACCAGCAGGTTGCAGAGGTGGTCTGCAGGGAGCTTGGCTGTGGGGCTCCTTCAGTCCTCCAGGGGGCGCTCTATGGAGAAGTGGAGCCTCCAATGAGGACCAAAAAGTTCCAGTGTAGAGGCAATGAGTCTGCTCTCCTGGATTGTAGAAGCTCAGGCTCAGATAGAAACACCTGCTCACCTGGAAAAGCTGTTGGACTCACCTGCTCAGGTAGAAGAGGAGCCGCAGCTCTGATTTGGTTAATTTCTGTTCTAATAATACTCACTTTGTTCTTTTGCTGATGACTCTCTGGTTTCTGTTTAGAGCCTGTCAGGTTGGTGGGAGGAGCCAGTCGCTGTGCAGGAACACTGGAGGTGAAACATAAGGGAGAATGGAGACCAGTGATTGGTTACTCTGACCCTTTTAACTCTGACTGGACCCTGAAAACAGCAGCTGCTGCCTGCAGAGAGTCAGACTGTGGCTCTGCTGTTTCTGTAGTAGAGAGGAAAGAGTCCTCTGACAGATCTGTGTTTAGTATCAGGTCTAACTGTGTTGAGTCTGGATCTGTTCTGAGGGAGTGTGCAGAATCAGTTTTCTCTTCCTCCTTCCTTGATCTCACCTGCTCAGGTAAGTTTGTCCCCCTGGTTGGATACTTACAGCTGTGCAACTATTTTAATGTTAAAGCCCATGTTGCAGGTTAACCACCACTGTTGATTATTGGGTACAAAAAACACTCAAGATATGTATATCATTTTTAAAAATGTCTCCAAATAGTGTTAAAAGTTAGTTTTTGGTCATTTTTGGTGTTCACGGGTTTATGAAGTCAATTCGGCGATGACGTCATACTGGGGAGTGAAGTCTCAGCCTGGCACTAGAACTACGGAGACTGACTGGGAGGAGGAAGAGGAGGAAAGGCCAGAAGCCGAATAATTACGAACCTACCAGACGTGAGAGGGCAAATGAGGAATTGGTAAGATTGTGGGGAAGTCTCCTTCATTTATCTCCTTTATTTTAGCAACGCAGCAGTGCATACAATGACTTTACTTTTTACTGTCAGTGAATAACACCGAGTGAACGTCAACGTTTTCTTTCGATCTAGTGACAGGGATCATGTTGTTAGTTCAGATAAGTACTGGTACATTTATCTAGATATAGTAATAGAAGGTATTCCCGAGTATTATTAGAAGTGTTTACCTCTTCCTCCGGTGAAAACGTGTCGCTGTTTGGCCGGTGCTTGTGTGTGTGGTGGCGAAGCTGCGGTGGAGAGCGGGTGCTGTAGGCCAGCGAGCCTCCGGTCGGGAAGCGAGCCTCCGGTCGGGGAGCTAGCCTCCGGTCGGGGAGCGTGCCTCCGGTCGGGAAGCAAGCCCCGCAATCAGCTGATCTGAAGATGCCTAAATCCGTTTGTGACATTTCAGACAGGATCATGGTCCTCCCCAACCAGCACGCACCAGGATTGTAATTGTTTATATTTCAAACATCACTGCAGGTTGATTGTGGGCGACAACGCGGTCGTGTTAGCTTACCGAAACTCTATTGCTGAAGTTGCTGGCTAGCTACGCGACGTTAGCTATATCCGCTAGCATCCGTACAGGCTAACTATAGCCAGTTAGCTTTGTGTGTAACGTAACAAACCCCCCATCTCGTAGGAGCGAAGCTTACAATTTCATTCAATACAATTATGGTACAACAGGTGCACTAATGCCACATGTATGATGTTGACAACATGGACGCATATATAGGCAACACCACAGGCAGTCGTAGTATTTACCTAGCAGGCTAGGCTAACGCTGTTGTGCTAACGTCCGGCGGCGTAGCTAGCTAGCAGTCTAAACTTGTGAAAAGCCGAACATTATCCCCATCTAAGCTGTGTTTCACTTTCCCTCCAATATTATTATAAATATAATAAAGTCACATGGACTCGATCGAGACTATAGACCACATGTGTCAAACTCAAGGCCCGCGGGCCAGATGTGGCCCGCCATGTCATTTTATGTGGCCCGCGAGAGCTTAAAAGTTTTGAGTGTCTAAAAATAAATACCAAAAAATAAATTAAGAGCGTGCTTTGACCAAAAACTACATTTCCCACAATGCCTTTCGACTACGCTAGCCGCGGCAGTGTCCATGCCAACGAGTGGAATTGAGATATAAATAATGATCCCAAAATGTCCAGAAAGAGAAAAGTTGATGCAGACGGAAGACTGTTTCAAGAAAGATGGGAAGGCGAATACTTGTTTGTGCTTCAAGAAGAAAGACCGGTATGTCTTTTGTGTTACGAGGCGGTGTTGGTTGTCAAAGAGTACAATCTGCGTCGACATTTTGACACCAAACACGGAGCTAAGTACGCTAAAGCTAGCCTTCAAGAAAAGCAACAAATTGCCCAAGAATTAAAAGGCAAACTGTGGTCGCAGCAGAGTTTGTTCAAGAAATCCACAGCCAAAAACGAGGCCGCGGTGAAAGCTAGCTTCATTGTGGCTGAAGAAATCGCCCGCGCTTCCAAGTCTTTTTCAGACGGAGCGTTTTTGAAGCAGTGCATGCTGAAGGTCTGTGAGCAGGTGTGTCCCGACCAGTTACAGACTTTTAATGTCAGTTTATCAAGAAACACCATCGCCGACCGAGTGAAGGAACTAGCAGAAAATCTTACAACACAGCTGGCCCAGGAGACACGCAGCTACACAGCTTTTTCATTAGCTGTTGATGAAAGCACAGATAACACGGACACAGCGCAGTTATCAATTTTTATTAGTCGGACCTCTCTATCACTGAGGAGCTGTTGGATGTGGCTGCAATGCATGGGACCACGACGGGACAGGACATGTTTGATGCGGTGGAGAAGTCCGTAAGTAAAAATGCATTGCAGTGGGAAAACTTGGTAGAATTAACTACAGATGGTGCACCGGCAATGTGTGGAGGAAAAGTGGGAAAATGCAAAAAATGAACTGTCACACGCCTCTGATAACGTATCATTGCATTATCCATCAAGAAGCTTTGTGTGGGAAGGTGCTGCGGATGGAGGACGTTGGGACCACAGTCATGAAAACAGTGAACTTCACTCGGGCGCGTGGCCTGAATCACCGTCAGTTCCAGCAGGTTTTGCTGGAGATGGGCTCGGAACATGGGGATGTGCTGCACCATGCAGAAGTACGGTGGCTGAGTAGGAGCAAAGTCCTCAAGCGATTTTTTGAGCTCAGGGAAGACATTGCTCTTTTGCATTGCACTTGGTGTGTTCAAGGACAGGCAGCATCTCCTCATCAAAGACTAACCAAAAAACCAATATAGTTGTGAACTGAGTCAACCTTTATTTTGGTATTTTTAGTTGATTACATATTATTTATGTGTAGCTGCTGTTGTAATTATTTAATGTTTGCAGGTCTTATGTGTGTATGCAGACAAATTGTTTTCTATGCAACTGTAATTGTCACTTGAATAAGTTATAATAAATAATGAGTTATTTAACATTAAGGAGTAGTTACATTTATTTTACATTACATTCGATTACATTTAGTTACATTTATAAGTTACATCTGGCCCTTTGAGGACAGCCATTATGCTGATGTGGCCCTCAGTGAAAATGAGTTTGACACCCCTGCTATAGACTGTTAATATTAAAAGACCAGAAGCCACATTAGGCCAGACCAGTGGTAAATACAACGCAGGCTGCTCTGTTATCTCCTGTTGGAGCTAAATCCTGCTCCATTCTCAGGGTTCATTCATTTAGTAGTCAAAATCTCAGATTTTGATATGTGAATCCATTTTATTACATAGGATATCCTGAGACAAAGTTACCTGGATTAAGCTGTCGCAGCTCTCCCCTTCCTTTGTCTGACTCTTTTGCCCTCAGACCCCCAGTATTATCTCACAAAGGGTATGGTCTTGTGCTTATTCCTTATCTTTTAGTTGGGACGTGACTGAGGGTTTATGACCCTCAGAGACTTGGAAAGCAACAGAGCAGTAGGGCCATAAAGGGTGACTGAAACCAGAGACAGGATGTCTCTAACATCATCAATTCAGCTTATGACACATTTGTAGAGCTGGGTTATAACAAAATGTACCAGAACATCTTATATTATAAAACAAAAGTATTGCTAAACAACTTAATGCAACAAACAACAAACTATAAACTTATAACAACAAACTTAATGCATGACCCACATGTCTTCATTTATGTTGAAATAATGCTTTTACCTTTTAGCTTGAATGTATAATGCAAATCACCCACAATGTTTAAGCACATATAAAATTTTAAATTCCAACACTTCCCAGTGTGACGTCATGCAATGCATTGTGGGGGGAAAATGAAACACTGTAAAATTGTGCCTAATTTTCGTAATATATTCAATTTTGCGATATCCAACACCATCAAAAACAATGGATAACAGTTCAAATATTTACTACCAACAAGCAAATTGCACAAATTCGTTGCAAAATTAAACCTGCAACATGGACTTTAAATGAAGTTAGCAAACAGCAGTAAAACCCAGAGCAGAGCTAGACCCTGACCTCATGGCAATGGAAGTTTCTGAGGACTATGGTTAACTGCTCCTCAGATCTCTGCAAGGTAAATCCAGACAGCTAGCTAGACTATCTACAATCTGAGTTTTCTGTTGCATGACTATTTTGAAGCGGCTCTGTGCTGAGTTTAGCAATTGTGCAGCTTGTATAAACCTTCACAAAAGTTCTGTTGTTGCTGCTGAAAGACTCAGATTAATATTCTAAGTGTCTGACATCATTATGGAAAGGATTTTTGTCAAAGAGTAAAATAATCTTTTTAAACCTAAAAACATCTTGAAAAGGCGTTTGCTAAACCCACCAAACTCTAGGTAAATAAATAAACAGGAATTTTATCATTGTTTATTCTAGCTCCCGTTGCATTATGCTCCATAATTAAAATAACAACTATTATATTTATAATTTACTCCCGCGTACTTTGCACTCTTCATTGAACTATTGCCTCAACCTGTCTATATTGTTTCTGTTATAGTGTGTCTATTAGTGTGTATATATTAGTGAGTATGTATTAATGTGCCTCTCAGGGACACACAAACCCTGTTAAGGTGATGGTTCCCGATGAACCTGATAGCTGTGTTGTCTGGAGTTGTGCTCCTGGTAGGGTCTCCCGTGGCAGAGTGGACTCAGGTGAGGGGCCAGACAAAGAATGGTTCAAAAACTGCGGAAAGGGAGTGACCCTGCCCTTCGGACGCCCGGGGCCCCCATCTGGAGCCAGGCCCAGAAGGAGGGCTTGTCAGCGAGCGCCTTGTGTCCGGGTTTGCCATGGAGCATAACCCAAAGAAGCTACGTGGCAGAAGCTATGAAGAAGCTACGTGGCACCCCTCTCTCCATCCCATGGGCCCACCACCTGTGGGAGGAACCGCTGGGGTTGGGTGCGCTGCCACATGGGTGACAGTGAAGGTCAGGGGCCACAACGGACTAGACCCGGGTGGCAGAGGCTGGCTCTGGGTACGTGGACTGTCATCTCTCTGTGGGGGAATGAGGCGGAGCTTGTGCGGGAGGTGGAGCGCTATTATTTAGATCTGGTGTTGCTTACCTCCACACATTTTTCCACTGCTGGTAACAGCTCGACTCGCCACGACTCTACTCGCCTTTACTTGACTATACGCACACTGCGTCCGTTTTCCATTGCAGATTGAGTAACGCCTTACCGTGGCTGGTCACCATAGCTAGATGATGTAATTTTCAACATGACTCACAACAGCACGTCGGCTACTTGCCACAGCCAGAAGATTTTTTTTGTTTCAAAAGAAGCTGAAGGAAGCAACAAAAATCACAGCTGAAAAAAAAACAGTAGTTTGGGAATTCCGACAGAGTTCAGACGTCGACATGACTATTTTTTTTGCTGACACAAAAGGGTAAGTTAAGTTTGCTGGTAACGTTAGCTAACATTGCATGTGTTAACGGTCACAGTCAGTATTTACTATACGCTATATAAAGTACATGAACTTTAGCAACCATGATTACACACCAAAATATGTATGCTGTGTACTGTTTGTGTTTCAGAGCATTAACGCTTTGCAAAATTGCCGCCGCAGACTGTTCTGGTGGGCGTTCGATGTACGACGGTTGAAATCTCTGGTTCTGACCTGCTGTGCTTCGTATAATCTTTATGAGAGTCATGGCTCATGACAATGACTGGGATGCATCTGGGACAGCAGAGCCGGTGGGGTACACTGTCACAGGGTGCAGAGGAAGAAGACCGGGATGTACGGGAGGGTTTGAAGCGCTACTTAAATAGCTAAATAAAAACTTTTCTTTTATATATTGTCTTGTTTTTTTAGAAGTAACAGTGTGCAATATTGGAAACGACATCCAAAAGTCCGTAATAGCCCTTAATATTGAACAGTTGAAAAGTGATAATAGTGCAGAGAGTGGATAATCTGTCCTTATCTGGCTAGATTTTTTATTTTAAGTGTTGCGTTTGTTCTGGACACACACTCCGCACTCTTGTTTGCTAAAAACACAGTGATCCGACCAACCAATAGTCTGCAGGTTTCCACGTCACCAATTGGTATTGCCTCAGCTTGCTTGGGACCTCGACTGAGGTAGTAGTAAAAGTACCTGGTAGCAGGTCCCAGGGACTTTTTTTTGTAATGGAAAACCAGAAAAGGCGAGTAGAGTCCAGGCGAGTTGAGTAGATACCACGCAGTGGAAAGGCACCAACAGTCTCGGTTCTGGAACCATACTCCTGGATAGGGGTAGGACTCTGTTCTACGCCGGAGTTGCCCAAATTGTGAGACGCCGGGCAGGTGTGGGGATACTCACAAGCCCTCAGCTGACCGCCAGTGCATTGGAGTTGACTGTTGCGCATATGCACCAAACAAGAGTTTGGAGTATTTGGCCTTCTTGGAGACCTTGAATGGAGTCCTGTATGGGGCTCCAGTAGGGGACTCCACAGTTCTGCTGGGGGACTTTAACGCACACATGGGCAATGATGACAATACACGGAGAGGCGTGATTGAAAGGAATGGCCTCCCTGATCTAAACGAGAGTAGTTGTCTGTTGCTGGGCTTCTGTGCTAGTCATGGATTTTCTATAGCAAACACCATGTTCAAACATATGGATGCTCATAAGGGTACATAGTACCAGAGCACCCTAGGCCAAAGGTCAGTGATCGATTTTATAATAATTTCATCTGATCTGAGTTTGAATGTTTTGGACACTCGGGTGACGAGAGGTGCGGAGCTGTCAACTGATCACCATCTGGTGGTGAGTTGGGTCAGGGGATGGGGGAAGACTCTGGATAGACCTGGTTAGCCCAAATGGGTAGTGTGGGTACATTCTGAACGTCTGGAGGAGGCCCCTGTTCAACAGACTTTCAAGTTACACCTCCGGCGGAGCTTTTCATGTATGCCTGTGGAGGCTGGGGACATTGAACCTGAGTTGACAATGTTCAAAGTTTCCATTGTCGAAGCTACGGTGGAGAGCTGTGGTCTTAGGGACTTAGGTGCCTCAAGGGGGGGGGTAACTCACAAACAACCCTGGTGGACACCGGTGGTTAGTGGTGAAGTCGTCCGACTGAACGAGTCTTTCCAGGATATGCTATCCCTGAGGGCTCCAGAGGCCTTTGCAAGGTATCGAAGGGCTGAAGCCTCTGCCGTGAAAGAGGCAAAGCAGCGGGTGTGGGAGAAGTTTGGAGAAGACATGGAGAAGGACTTTCGGTCGACACCAAGGTACTTCTGGAAAACCGTTCGCCACCTTAAGAGGGGGAAGCGGGGAACCATCCAAGCTGTGTACAGTAAGGATGGGATCCTGTTGACCTCAACTGAGGAGGTAATAGGGTGGTGGAAGGAAGACTTTGAAGAACTCCTAAATCCAGCTGACACGTCCTCTGTGGTAGAGGCAGAGCAGGAGGATGATGGGGGATTGTCGTCAATTTCCCTGGTGGAGGTCTCTGAGTTAGTTAAACAACTCCACAGCGGACAAGCCCCTGGGGTTGATGAGATCCGTCCAGAAATGTTGAAAGCTCTGAGTGTGGAGAGGCTGTCTTGGTTGACAGGCCTCTTCAACATTGCATTGAGGTCTGGGACAGTGCCTAGGGAGTGGCAGACCGGGCTGATGGTTCCCCTCTTCAAAAAGGGGGACCAAAGGGTGTGTGCCAATTATATGCGTATCAAATGTGAGGGTTGGCCTCCGCCAGGGCTGCGCTTTGTCACCAATCCTGTTTGTAGTATTTATGGACAGGATATCAAGGTGTTTTTGGCGTGGGGAGGGGTTGCAGTTTGGTAGGCTGGGGATCTAATCGCTGTTTTTTGCAAATGATGTGGTCCTGATGGCATCATCAACCTGCGACCTTCAGCACTCACTGGATTGGTTTGCAGATGAGTGTGAAGTGGCTTGGATGAGGATCAGCACCTCTTAATCTGAGACCAGGGTTCTCAGCAGGATTGCCTTCTTCAGGTAAGGAATGAGTCCTTACCCCAAGTGAAGGAGGTGTTCCAGGCACGTCTAGCTGGGAGGAAGTCTCAGGGACAACCCAAGACAAGGTGGAGGGATTACATGTATATCTCCAACCCCGCCTGGGAACGCCTCGGGATCCCGCAGTCTGAGTTGGTTCATGTGGCTCGGGAAAGGGAAGTATTGGGTCCCTTGCTGGAGCTGCTGCCCCCGTGACCTGATACCGGATAAGCGGACAAAGATGGATGGATATAAGTGTATATATATTAGTAAGTGTATATTTGTTAGTATACATTAGTGTGTATATATTAGGTGCGGCATTGTGTGTATACGAATGTGTATATATTAGTGTGTATGTGAATATATTAGTGTGCATACATTAGTATGTACAGTGAGGAAAATAAGTATTTGAACCCTGCTATTTTGCAAGTTCTCATACTTAAAAATCATGGAAGGGTCTGAAATTGTCAACGTAGGTGCATGTCCACTGTGAGAGACATAATCTAAAAAAAAAAAAGCCAGAAATCACAATGTATGATTTTTTAACTATTGATTTATATGATACCGCTGCAAATAAGTATTTGAACACCTGTCTATCAGCTAGATTTCTAACCCTCAAAGACCTGTTAGTCTGCCTTCAAAATGTCCACCTCCACTCCATTTATGATCCTAAATTAGATGTACCTGTTTGAGGTCTTTAGCTGCATAAAGACACTTGTCCACAATCAGTAAGAATCCAACTACTAACATGGCCAAGACCAAAGAGCTATCCAAAGAGACTAGAGACAAAATTGTACACCTCCACAAGGCTGGAAAGGGCTACGGGGAAATTGCCAAGCAGCTTGGTGAAAAAAGGTCCACTGTTGGAGCAATCATTAGAAAATGGAAGAAGCTAAACATGACTGTCAATCTCCCTCGGACTGGGGCACCATGCAAGATCTGACCTCGTGGGGTTTCAATGACTCTAAGAAAGGTGAGAAATCAGCCCAGAACTACACGGGAGGAGCTGGTCAATGACCTGAAAAGAGCTGGGACCACCGTTTCCAAGGTTACTGTTGGTAATACACTAAGACGTCATGGTTTGAAATCATGCATGGCACGGAAGGTTCCCATGCTTAAACCAGTACATGTCAAGGCCCGTCTTAAGTTTGCCAATGACCATTTGGATGATCCAGAGGAGTCATGGGAGATAGGGATGAGTACCATCCCTACTGTGAAGCATGGGGGTGGTAGCATCATGCTTTGGGGGTGTTTTTCTGCACATGGGATGGGGCGACTGCACTGTATTAAGGAAAGGATGTCCGGGGCCATGTATTGCGAGATTTTGGGGAACAACCTCCTTTCCTCAGTTAGAGCATTGAAGATTGGTCGACGCTGGGTCGTCCAACATGACAATGACCCGAAGTACACAGCCAGGATAACCAAGGAGTGGCTCTGTAAGAAGCATATCTAGGTTCTGACGTGGCCCACCCATTCTCCAGACCTTAACCCAATAGAGAGTCTTTGGAGGGAGCTCAAACTCTGTTTTACTCAGCTACAGCCCAGAAACCTGACTGATCTACAGAAGATCTGTGTGGAGGAGTGGGCCAAAATCCCTTCTGCAGTGTGTGCAAACCTGGTGAAAAACTACAGGAAACGTTTGACCTCTGTAATTGCAAACAAAGGCTACTTTACCATTAAGTTCATTAACATTGATTTTCTCAGATGTTCAAATACTTATTTGCAGCTGTATCATACAAATAAATAGTTAAAAAATCATACATTGTGATTTCTGGATTTCTTTTTAGATTATGTCTCTCACAGTGGACATGCACCTACGATAACAATTTCAGACCCCTCCATGATTTCTAAGTGAGAGAACTTGCAAAATAGCAGGGTGTTTAAATACTTATTTTCCTCACTGTATTTATCAGTGTGTATGGGTGTATATTAGTTTGTTTGTGTATATATTGTTTCATTGTATGAATAAGCACGTTGTGAGCAATACGATCCAGAGCAAAATTCCTTGTTTGTGTTCTCATACCTGGCAAATAAAGCTGATTCTGATTCCCGAAGAAAGCTCCTTTTGCTTCTGCTCTCTGTAAATAATAATGAGGAGCTACAGACAGCTTCAGTCATCTGTTCCTCCAGTTCTGCTTCAACAACGTGAGGACATCAGGAGGATCTAAACACTTTCAAGACACGGCGTCACACACATTTCTTTCTCCAGTTCAAATATTTTAATTCAGACAATTACACAGAGCCGGCCTGACTGACACAAATGTTGCATCTATTTGCATATTTATATTGACTTAAAATGTTATTGTGTCGCCAAATTTACACTTTTCCCGGGCGGTGTGAAGAGATGAGTTCTGTTGTTAATGATCATCTTCTGTTAGAGCAGTGCTGAGTCCAGTTTGAATCAGTGACTTGTTGTTTGATGTCATCTTGTTGTTCTGTGTCTTGTGTCTTCTCTTTCTCTATATCTTCTATCATCTTTCCAGACTCTGTCAGGCTGGTGAATGGGACCAATCTGTGCTCAGGCAGACTGGAGGTGAAGACTAACCAGTCTACCCAGCGCTGGTCCTCAGTGTGTGAAGATGACTTTGACCAGCAGGATGCAAAGGTGGTCTGCAGGGAGCTTGGCTGTGGGGCTCCTTCAGTTCTCCAGGGGGCGCTCTATGGAGAAGTGGAGCCTCAAATGAGGACCAAAAAGTTCCAGTGTGGAGGCCATGAGTCTGCTCTCCTGGACTGTAGAAGCTCAGACTCAGATAGAAACACCTGCTCACCTGGAAAAGTTGTTGGACTCACCTGCTCAGGTAGAAGAGGAGCTGCAGCTCTGATTTGGTTAATTTCTGTTCTAATAATACAAAGTTTGATCTTTTGCTGATGACTTGCTGGTTTCTCTTCAGAGCCTGATGCTGTTAGGTTGGTAGGAGGAGCCAATTGCTGTGCAGGAACACTGGAGGTGAAACATAATAGAGAATGGAGACCAGTGACTATCCAGTACTCTGACTGGACCCTGAAGACAGCAGCTGCTGCCTGCAGCGAGTCTGGCTGTGGCTCTGCTGTTTCTGTAGGAGAGAGAAAAGAGTCTTCACAAAGATCTGTGTGGATGATCTGGTTTCTCTGTGTTGAGTCTGGATCTGCTCTGAGGGAGTGTGCAGCATCATTTTTCTCTTCCTCCATCCTTGATCTCAACTGCTCATGTAAGCCCGTCCCCAAAGCAGGATAACTTACAGCTGTAATTTTTTTTCGTTAAATAAAGTTAGCAAACAGCAGTAAAACCCAGAGCAGAGCTAGACCCTGACCTCATGGCTGTGGAAGTTACACATTGCCTAGTGTTCTAAGGACTATGGTTAACTGCTCCTCAGATCTCTGCAGGGTAAATCCAGACAGCTAGCTAGACTATCTCTCCAATCTGAGTTTTCTGTCACACAACTATTTTGAAGCGGCTCTGTGTTGAGTTTAACAATTGTGCAGCTTGTATTTACCTTCACAAAAGTTCTGTTTTTGCTGCTGACAGACTCAGATTAATATTCTAAGTGTCTGACAACATTATGGAAAGGATTTCTGTATGTAAGAGTATGATCTTTTTTTAAACATAAAAACAAAAAAACTCCATGTAAAAAATCAGGAATTTTATCAATGTGAAAAACATTTATTTCGAAATTGACAGAAACAAAATGAAAATATGAAACGTTGTTTTGGGTATACAGAGTCACGTGTGAAAATAGTCTGACTCTAAACACGCTAAAAGTACTCTCTTTTTAAATGGAGTCTGGTGTGTTTAGCGTTAGCCACCTAAGAGCTGTTTCTGGTTTAATAGAAAGGTCTTAAAGAGGTTTTAATGGTCTATCTCTGTAGGGATCCATCTCAACACGTTAATCAACAGAACTTTTAGGGGACCAAATGATGATAAGTTAAGAATAAGGGGATATAGTACAGACTACAGACTCATACTACATACATAACAATCATTTATGAAACGCTAAATATTACAATATTACGGGGCGGCTGTGGCTCAGTGGTAGAGCGGTTGCCTGCCAATTGGAAGGTTGGTGGTTCAATCCCCGGCCCTGCAGTCCCATGTCGAAGTGTCCATGGGCAAGACACTGAACCCCGAGTTGCCCCCGATGCTGTGTCATCGGAGTGTGAATGTGTGTGCATGTTTATCTGATGAGCAGATGGCACCTTGTACGGCAGCCTCGGCCACAGTGTATGAATGTGTGTGAATGGTGAATGGCTCTTGTACTATGTAAAACCGCTTTGAGTAGTCGTTCAGACTAGAAAAGCGCTATATAAATACAGCTATATAAATACAGTACATTAAAATAATAAATAATTAATAAATTAGATCTGTCTATCTATGTGGATAGATGCTATATCACACCTGATACATGTGTCGACATCAACACACAGCTACCTGTGCAGGCGTCAACACTTCAGGCTTCCTGTCCTTCATTACAGCTGAAGACTGTAATGGAGTATAGTGTCACTTTCTACCAAATAAATCACCAACAAGGACATCTAGACCAAAAACTCCAGTCTTCAAGGGCCAGGGTGTAGTTGATGACTTCCACTGCTACTTGAGTTAAATATTTACCTGTTTTGTATTTGTAATAAACAAATTAAATGTGAGTCTTAATAACAAGATAATAAAAAGTATGATTTATAAAAAGTATGAATCCATATTACATCAAGTCTGTCTGCAAGATGACAAGCAGACAACTTTTAAAATGTTAGTTTTCCGAATGGAGTCTGGATCGATCAGAGCTAGGCTAACATTGTAGCTGCTCATCAACATAACAGACGCATTATGTCAGACCTTAAAAGGTAGTTTACCTCTTCCCAAAGAAAGCTCCTTTTGCATCTGCTCTCTGTGAATAATGAGGAGCTCCAGACAACTTCAGTCATCTGTTCCTCCAGTTCTGCTTCAATAACATGCCAACATCAGAATCAGAATCAGCTTTATTCGCCAAGTATGAGGACACATACGAGGAATTTAACTTTGGAACATTGCTGCTCCCAATGCGCTTACACACACAAAACAACCAAACAATATATAGACACTAATATGTACACACTAATATATACATACTCTAAACAGAAACAATATAGAGGCATGAGTGCAATGAAGAGCGCTGTCAAATTATTTAAATGTGGAGTAGAGTGCAAAGGATACTGGGACAAATGGTATTATGTTATTATATTACAGTATGAACATTATGAACAGCTCTGGAATAGGGAATGAGAATGATGAATAAATACTAAATAAGTGGAACCAGTAAACCGGTGCTGTTTAGAGACAGTGTTGTTGGGTTATTGCACAGAATTGAATCTGACACAGTGGGTAAGAAGTCAGCTGTTCATCAGAGTGATGGCTTGTGGGTAGAAACTGTTCCTGAATCTGTTGGTTTTGGCGTACAGTGCTCTGTAGCGCCTACCAGAGGGGAGAAGCTGGAACAGGTTGTGTCCGGGGTGAGATGATTCTGCAGTGATGTTTTCTGCCCATTTCCTGACTCTGGAAGTGTGGACGGAGGGCAGGTTTGCACCGATGATCTTTTCTGCAGTCCTAACTGTCCGTTGTAGTCTGCACCTGTCCTTTTTGGTGGCAGATCCAAACCAGACAGTGATGGACGTGCAGAGGACAGACTGGACGATGGCTGTGTAGAAGTGGATCAGCAGCTCCTTAGGCAGGTTGAGCTTCCTGAGCTGGCGCAGGAAGTACATCCTTTGCTGGGCCTTCTTGAGCATGGTGTCTGTGTTGGGCTCCCACTTCAGGTCCTGGGATATAGTGGATCCCAGAAACCTGAAGGATTCCACACCAAACACAAGGCTGTTGAGTATGGTGATGGGGGGAAGAGTGGGGGGCTCCTCCTGAAGTCCACCATCATCTCCACAGTTTTGAACGCGTTAAGCTCAAGGTTGTTGTCTGACTGCACCAGAGAGCCAGCCGTCTGTAGGACGACTCATTACCGTCCCGGATGAGGCTGATGACCTTTGTGTCGTCAGCAAACTTCAGGAGTTTAACAGATGGGTCTCCTGAGGTGCAGTCATTAGTGTAGAGGGAGAACAGCAGTGGGGAGAGCACACACCCCTGGGGGGCGCCAGTGCTGATATTCCGAGTACTGGATGTGATGTTCCCCAGCCTCACCTGCTGACTCCTGTCAGTCAGGAAGTTTGTGATCCACTGACAGGTGGATGCTGGCACAGTGAGTTGGGAGAGTTTGGTGCTGAGGATGTCCAGGATAATGGTGTTGAACACCGAGCTGAAGTCCACAAACAGGATCCTTGCATAAGCCCCTTGGGAGTCGAGGTGTTGCACGATGTAATGCAGTACCAAGTTGACTGCATCATCCAGAGACCCGTAACTGCAGGGGGTCCAGCAAGGGGACTGTGATGTCCTTCAGGTGGGCCAACACCAGTCTTTCAAAAGACTTCATGACCACAGATGATGGACTAACAAGATGGCCGCACCAGGTACAGCGGGGGTAGTTACAGCTCTCTTCATACATGTACTACTCATGAGTCATTCTGTCTATTCTGACACCGGTCAAACACTGACAGATCATCATTCCTATGATTTGAAATTGTCATCCTCACACATGCTAATGATAATGCAAGCAAACAAGCATTTTGGATTTGGAAAATACGCCCTGGCTGCCACGTTCATTCATCCGCACCTCTTCGGCCATTCCTCAACACATACCAAAACCACGCTTAAAGCACAACAAACCCTCGCATTTATCATCGCAATCTGCCTCCTGCTATCAGGGGACATCCACCAATGCCCAGGCCCGCTGAACTGCCCAACAGATGAGAACTATGTCAACACCACCGCTAACAACAGGAGCACCATCGACAACTTACAGGTATTCTTACCTTGTTCATTTTACGCAGCATTACAACAATCTCATCTCCGTCCTTGTGTTCCTCCTGTGAGCGATGTGTTGTCACCGGAGTCCAGGACAGATGAGGCTGACAACAGGATGGATCCATTGGAGGCCGGGAGTGGCGCGTCTACCTGGGACAGATCGCGCGCGCCAGCCCCGCTGCAACGACATCCCCGCTGCAACGACATCCCCGCTGCAACGACATCCCGGGCCATCACATCATATCCGCGTAGTGGAGAGCGGGCCCCACCGCCATCGACCCCAACGCGCATGCAGACCGTCCATTTTTGACAAACTCGGAGACTCCATCAGCCCGTCTCCACCTGGACCTTACTCTCACCAGCTGCATCCCCGCGGCGCTCACCAAATGCGTCATCTGCAACTACGTCATCAGAACATGACCAACACAAGGTCCGATATAGGGCTGCGTCAGAACGGGCAACACTGGAGACATGGAAAACGCGGAGTGGACTTCCGCCTTCTCCGCACTCTTCCCAAATGTAAGATCATCTCAGAGATAAAAATAGACCTTTTCAATACCCAGTCACTGACAAACAAAACCAGTTTAATATCTGAACATATTCTTGAAAAACAAATAGATATGATGTGCCTCACTGAAACTTGGCACAAACCAGAGTCATATCTTGCACTAAGTGAAGCCTGCCCCCCAGGATACACATACCTAGAGAAGGCCAGAACCACCGGCCGGGGTGGAGGTCTTGCTGTCATTCATCGCAAAGATCTAATTGCCACCCCCCTCCCACTGCCAGAGCTGACCACATTTGAGTGTCTTCCATTCAAATACAGATCTCATAAAGAAGTAATAACAATACTCCTCATCTATCGTCCCCCAAAACCACACCCTGGTTTTATCACTGAGCTGCAAGATCTACTCACATCACTCTGTGCAATAACCCATAATATGCTCATTATGGGAGATTTCAACCTCCATGTTGACTCCCCCACAAACCGTCCTGCTTCAGAGTTCCTTGAACTCCTGGACTGCTTACATTTCACACAACATGTCACAGTACCTACACATACTAAAGGCCACACTCTTGATCTAGTAATAGACAATGCCCCCATTACCAACATGAGAGTCTATGACTTGGGCGTGTCTGACCATAAGGTTATCTCCCTGAAAATGCCCCTAGCAAGTCCCTTCTATAAAACAAAACGTCAAATCCAGTTCAGAAATTTAAAAGCAATAGACACCACCCTCTTTAACCAAGACATACAGCAAATTCCACTAGTCACACAGTTTGCATCAGTTAATGGCTCTGTTGACCACTATAATTCCAGCCTTTACAATATCCTTGAGTTACATGCACCAATCAAAACGAAAAACAGTTACTTTTTCCAGGTCAGCCCCTTGGTACACAACAGAGCTCCGTAGGATGAAAACAACTGGCCGTGCCAGAAATTCATCTCCAGTGGTTTACATGTACATAAACAGGCCTCCCGTGAACACCAAAAATCATACTCCAAAGCACTTACCACAGCCAGGTCTCAATATCTTTCACAAAAAATCTCAAACTGCACTGGAAATTCAAAACAGTTTTTTGCATCAATAACCTCTCTTCTCAAAGCTCCTACATATGCACATGCTGACACCAGTACAGGTCAGTGCAAGAGGTTTATGGACTTTTTCACCAACAAGGTGGCTTCAATCCGGGCCAACCTCTCTGCCACAGTTTCACCCTCCTCCAAAATTAGTCTCACAAACCCGTTCAACACATTTTCCGTTTTCTCAGGGACTTCTCAGACAGAAGTGGAAACAATCATAAAGTGTATGAGAACCTCCACATGCTCACTGGACCCTCTCCCCACATCATTATTAAAATCCAACATTACAGCCATCAGTCCACTGATCACAGCAATCCTCAACCAGTCACTCAAATCCAGTCAGGTTCCTCCAGCTCTCAAAACTGCAGTTATCCGCCCCCATCTGAAAAAGCCGTCACTTGACCCTGACATACTGGCTCATTACAGACCCATTTCAAACCTGCCGTTTTTGTATAAAGTCCTGGAAAAAGTTGTTGCAGCCCAACTCCACAATCACCTTCACATCCATAACATATTTGAAAAATTTCAGTCCGTTTTTCGAACAAAACACAGCACTGAGACAGCCCTGGTCCGTGTCATGAATGACCTACTTATGACTGCGGACCAAGGCTTACCATCTCTCCTCCTCCTACTGGACCTGTCGGCCGCCTTTGACACCGTGGATCACAACATCTTGCTTCACCGTCTCCAGTCTGTGGTAGGACTTTCTGGGACCACACTAAGCTGGTTCCAGTCTTACCTCACAGGCAGGATAGAGTATGTGGCTCTAGGACGGTCCCAATCATCACCCCATACAGTCAGCTGTGGAGTGCCACAAGGGTCCGTCCTCGCTCCAACCCTTTTTACCATCCACTTACTACCCCTCGGTCACATCATCCATAAACACAAAGTTTCATTCCACTGTTACGCAGACGATACACAACTATACATATAAATGGACTCCACACTCCCCTCAGCTCTGCCGTCTGCACTTCAGGTTTGCCTGGAGGAGATAAGGGCATGGATGTCTGACAACTTTCTTCAACTAAATAGCAGCAAAACCGAAGCCATCCTGATCGGTACCCCACAACACACCCAGTCCTCCTCCCTCAGCAGTATATCCATTTTGGTCATCACATCGCCCTGTCTACCTCTGTTACAAACCTTGGAGTCAGACTTGACTGAAATCTTACATTTGACACCCACATCCGCCACCTCTGTAAGGTCTCCTTCCTCCACCTCAAAAACATTGCCAAACTCCGTCCCTCCCTCTCCCAACCAGATGCTGAGAAGTTGATCCATGCCTTTGTCTCCTCCAGGTTGGACTACTGTAATGCCCTCCTCGTCGGGATCCCTGGCAGGAGCCTGCAAAAGCTCCAGCATATTCAGAATTGCGCTGCCCGGGTCCTGACGAGGAGGCGCAAATATGATCATATCACTCCGGTCCTGAAATCCCTACACTTGCTGCCCATTAAACACATAATTCAGTACAAAATCTCCTTACCCACCAGTGCATACATGGAACTGCCCCTGCCTACCTCAGTCAACTCCTCACCCCACACACCACCTCACAAAACCTCTGCTCCTCCATCTCTACCTACTGCCTGCACCAATCAAGGACTAAACTCTCTACTATGGGAGACAGGGCCTTCCAGGCAGTTGCCCCACGGCTCTGGAATGCACTCCTAGAGACCCTAAGGGCCCCACAAACTGTGGAGATTTTTAAGAAGGGCCTAAAGACATTCTTATTTCAAAAGGCCTTTTTACAGGCATAGTCTTAATTATTAATTTAGTCTTATGGTGTTTTATTGCTATTTGTTGATTTTGTTATATTCTGGGAACTGTTTTTAACCCCTTGCTACTGTAGCACTTTGAGATTTCATCTGAAATATAAAGGGCATTATAAATAAAATGTATTTATTATTATTATTACAGATGTCAGGGGACAGGCCTGTAGTCATTTTGTCCAGAGATGGAGGGTTTTTTGGGATGATTTGTGGAGCGTTTGAAGCAGGAGGGAACTTCATATAGCTCCAATGATCTGTTGAAGATCTGGGTGAAGATGGGGGCCAGCTGGTCTGCACAGATTTTCAGGCAGGATGGTAAAACACAGTCTGGGCCAGGAGCCTTTCTGGTCTTCTGCCTCTGGAAGAGCTGGTGCACATCCACCTCATAGATCGTGAGTGCAGTTGAGGGGTCAGAGGGGGGGAGGTGACTGACTGAAGTATGAGTTGGTGAGTTGGTGTGGGGGAGGGGTGTGACTGTGGGTTTTTCAAACCTACAGTAAAAACCATTCACCTCGTCAGCCAGTTGTTGAGGACCAGCAGTGTTGGGGGATTGTCTCCTGTGGTTCGTGTGTGTCTGCATGCCTCTCCACACTGACCGAGGATCGTTGTTTGTAAAGCTGTTTTCCAGCTTATTAGCATAGCTCCTCTAAGCTGTTTTGATCTCTTTGGTCAGTGTGTTCCTGGCCTGGTTATACAGGACTCTGTAACCACTTCTGAAGGCCTCCTCTTTAGACTGACGAAGCTGCCTGAGTCTTGCTGTGAACCAGGGTTCTTGGTTGAAGAAGGTTTTAGTCGGCAAACACATGTCCTCACAAAAGCTGATGTAAGATGTCAGTGTCAGTTAGTTGGTCCAGATCAGTGGCTGCAGCCTCAAAAACACTCCAAAAAGTACAGTCAAAGCAGGCCTGTAAATCCAGCTTTGACTCATTGGTCCATCTTTTCACCCTCTTTACAACAGGTTTAACAGATTTTAGTTTCTGCCTGTATGTCGGGACAAGATGAACCAGACAGTGATCAGAGAGTCCCAATGCTGCACGTGGGACCGAGCGATATGAGTCCTTTAATGTACTATAGCAGTGGTCCAGTATGTTAGTGTCCCTGGTGGGACACTTAATATGCTGTTTATACTTTGGAAGTTCATGGCTGAGGTTTGCTCTGTTGAAGTCCCCAAGGACAATGAGTAGGGAGTCAGGATGTTTTTTCTCCACGCTAGTTATCGGGTCGGCCAGGTGCAGTAACGCCTCACTAACAGGCCTGAGGTGGGATGTAGACGGCAACCAGAATGAACGAGAAAAACTCCCGCGGTGAACAAAAGGGTTTGCAGTTTATGAATAGTGACTCTAAGTGGGGGCTGCATGATTTTATCAGCATTGTGACATCTGTACACCAACCTTCTGTACTGGAATGGCTTGGAATGACGACCAAAAATGCTTGTCCTTTACTAAGAACCCTCCTTTTAGGGGGAAACAGGTTGTGCTGCTGCTGAAGAGTTGTCTGGGACATCCTCACAGATGCCTTGCTGTAGATATTCCTGAATGACATCATTGCACCTTGTGTACAGGGTTGTGTCCGTTCTTAGTTTCTTCTTGAGGCCTTCAAACCACCTCTTTGCCACTGTGAAGTTATCTGGGTGATCTGGTTTGTCTGATCGCCAGCCAACTAAACATGGTAGCAACAATCCTTTATGTTATGTATGTTAAAGCATGCTTAAAGTTCTGAAGCGCCTCTATTTCATCTGGGTTCTGGGTTTTTTCACTGATTTCAGTGACTCCACTT
Organism: Etheostoma nigrum; assembly: GCA_029931835.1. Classification (NCBI taxonomy): domain Eukaryota; kingdom Metazoa; phylum Chordata; class Actinopteri; order Perciformes; family Percidae; genus Etheostoma; species Etheostoma nigrum. Next base: position 809,489 of record CM057238.1, read on the forward strand.
CCCAGAAGGCATTTAGTTGTTTTGAGATCTGAGTGTATCACAGTTGGGCACATCCTTGCTCACGTCCTCTTCCATATGAGTCAACAGCTTTGTTGTCGTGGTGCGGATTGTGCGCCGAATCTTTTTCATCCTTTCAAAGCATTCCATCATTCGCTAACCGCTAGCTTCCAACTTTGACAGTTCAAAGTCTTACAAACTTGACTTCCCGGGTTTTGGGACCAAAATGCACTGGAATGTCTTCGAATGACGACCAAAAACGCTTGTCTTTTACTGAGAACATTTCTCTATGTTGCAGTTAACACACAAGAAAAAAGAACAATTAAGACCTGGAGGACAAGGATTGCATCTAGCATCTCACGTTCATCTGTAATAAAACTAGCAAGAATATACAGACAACTTCCACGTAGGCTATTTCAAAGTAAAAGCATTTCATTTGACGGTCTTCAGTATTAAACAAATACAGTTGTGAGTTTTAATTACACTATAATTTAACATGTCCTTTTTAAACTAAACACCACACATTTCTTTGTTTTAAACAAACATTTCACAACACCTTTGTTTAAGTAGAGACGGAGTCCGCCTCCCCTAGTTTTTCCCGTGAGCTCCAGTACGCCCCGTAAAGATTGATTCCCGATTCCAAGTTTGGAAAAGAACCGTGGAATAATATGAGGAGTTGAAAGTCCAATATTTAAGAGCTCTTCTCTTGTATATGTTACCAGAGAGTGTTGGCAGAAAACAGATTTAATAAACAAAAACACGAAAAGCACAACGGAGCGTAATCCAGAGGTGGCAATCTGCGGTGCCATCTTGAATCGTATCAGGAGGATCTTAACATTTTCAAGACACAGCGTCACACATTTCTTTCTCCAGTTCAAATATTTTAATTCAGACAAATACACAGCGCCGGCTTGACTGGCACAAATTTTGCGTTTATTTGCATATTTCTATTGACTTTGAATGTTATTGTGTTGCCAAATGCACACTTTCCCCGGGCAGTGTGACCGCGGTATAAAGATGAGTTCTGTTGTTAATGATCATCTTCTGTTAGAGCGGTGCTGAGTCGAGTTTGAATCAGTGACTTGTTGTTTGATGTCATCTTGTTGTTGTGTGTCTGGTGTCTTCTCTCTCTATGTTATCTTCTATCATCTCTCCAGACTCTGTCAGGCTGGTGAATGGGACCAGTCTGTGCTCAGGCAGACTGGAGGTGAAGACTAACCAGTCTACCCAGCGCTGGTCCTCAGTGTGTGAACATGACTTTGACCAGCAGGATGCAGAGGTGGTCTGCAGGGAGCTTGGCTGTGGGACTCCTTCAGTCGTCCAGGCGGCACTCTATGGAGAAGTGGAGCCTCCAATGAGGACCAAAGAGTTCCAGTGTAGAGGCAATGAGTCTGCTCTCCTGGACTGTAGAAGCTCAGGCTCAGATAGAAACACCTGCTCACCTGGAAAAGCTGTTGGACTCACCTGCTCAGGTAGAAGAGGATCTGCAGCTCTGATTTGGTTCATTTATGTTCTAATAATACTCACTTTGTTCTTTTGCTGATGACTCTCTGGTTTCTGTTCAGAGTCTGTCAGGTTGGTGGGAGGAGCCAGTCGCTGTGCAGGAACACTGGAGGTGAAACATGACGGAGAATGGAGACCAGTGATTGGTTACTCTGACTTTTCTAACTCTACCTGGACCCTGAATGCAGCAGCTGCTCCCTGCAGAGAGTTAGACTGTGGCTCTGCTGTTTCTGTAGTAGAGAGAAAAGAGTCTTCAAACAGATCTGTGTGGTTAATCATGTCTAACTGTGCAGAGTCTGGCTCTGCTCTGAGGGAATGTGCCAAATCATCTTTGTCTTCCTCCTTCCTAAATCTCACCTGCTCAGGTAAGACCATCATTGAGGTGAAAGAATGAATGAATAGGTGAATGCTTTTATTTTCACGAACATACAAGAAAACATGTATTATTATATTATAACAAAAACTTGAAATATATATATATATATATATATATATATATATATATATATACTGTATATATATACACAGGCTAAAAGTTTAGTTACACCTTCTCACTCGATGTGTTTCCTTTATTTGCATGACTATTTACATTGTAGATTATCACTGAAGGCATCAAAGCTATGAATGAACACATGTGGAATTCTATACTTAACAAAAAAGTGTGAAATAACTGAAAACATGTCTTATATTCTAGTTTCTTCAAAGTAACCACTCTTTGCTATTTTGATAGTGCTGCAAACCCTCGGTGTTCTCTCAATGAGCTTCATGAGGTAGTCCCTGAAATGGTTTGCACTTCCCAGGTGTGCCTTGTCAGGGTTAATTAGTGGAATTTCTTGCCTTATTAATGGAGTTGGGACCACTTGTGTTGTGTAAAAGTCAGGTTGATACACAGCCGACCGCCCTATTGGACAACTGTTAGAATGTATATTATGGCAAGAACCAATCGGCTAAGGGAAGAGAAACGAGTGGCCATCATTACTTTAAGAAATGAAGGTCAGTTGGTCTGGAAAATTGCAAAAACTTTGAATGTGTTTCCCCTTTGTTTTCCTTCTACTTCCTGCTTCTGACAAGTGCAGACGTGCTTTCCTACTCTCCCCTCTTATCTTGGTTTGCTTCTATTTTTTTTCCATTTTTGTCTACTTTGTCGTATGGAGACTTTTCCCTTTTCTTCTGTCCACACTGCCTGCTGTTTTCCTGGAAAACATTTGAAATGGAATTGGCCAACTGGTCACTCAGCGCTATTGACAAGATTTTGTCACTCAAGCATGCTTTACCGGGGAAGCTGTCCTGCCCCGGTGGGATACGCTGCAGGCTATGCTTGCGATTCGTGGGAGAATTGGCAAGCGGTCTGCTTGGATGTGCTCACCGTGGAAGATATAGAAGATTTGTGGATAATTGGAATTCTGTTGGGAGGCTTTCTGGTCATGGGACTTGGAATCTCCCTAACCTATCGGAAAATTAGTAAGACAGCGGCCAGCAAATTTACCCATAAGCTGTCTGGGGAAGGAGTGCTTGATTGGGGTGAACGAGAAGCTGAAGGTTTTACATCAGAGGGCTGACCAGAACGGTGAACTGTATCGCTCCATCTCAGACCGTTCTGTGGAAGCGCAGAGGAGGATTGATAACATTGGGGGTCAGTTGGTGGAGTTACTTCGTATAACCACCAGACTGGCAATGAAGGTAGAGGAACTGTCAAAATCACTTCATGAGCCGGACGCACGTATGTCGCTGAGGATGAGAGAGATTAATGGACATTGATACGAATGCCAAATGCCGCCGAATCAACCTAAATTGGATCTAAATTCTTTGTCTTTGTCCCCCCCTCCCCCCACCCCTATTCACTCGAGCAGGAAAACAACCTGCAGCTGGCCTGATTATCTCCTCCTGCGCACTCTTATCTTCTCTTCTCTTCTCGTTTTATCCCTCTCTAAGGACAAGGCCGAAATGAACTGAGCTGTTTTTGAACAACGCAGACAGTCTGTCGCTCATACTCCACATACACACACACACTCACATACACAGACTCACATGTTCACCATACACCACCCGCCCCGAACCATCCCCCCTTGAACTGTCTGCCTCAAATACTTTGTTTGTTCTTTTCCCTCCCAAGCCACCTCAAAAAATTCCTTCATGTGGCTACATGAACTGTGTGTTGTGTTGTGCATCATGTTGTTATGTTATGTATTGTATACCATGTTGCTGTCTGCATAAATCCTTTTCAGGAGAGCTAGTGGCGGCGCTTCAAATAGCTGCGGCCCGGAGGCTTGCTCCACAAAAAGCATCATCTCGCTATGTACTTGTGCATATGTGACAAATAAAGATATCTATCTATCTATCTAAGTACAGTCGCAAAAACCATCAAGCACTACAACAAAACTGGCTTACATGATGACCGCCCCAGGAAAGGAAGACCAAGAGTCCCCTCTGCTGCCGAGGATAAGTTCATCTGAGTCACCAGCCTCAGAAATTACAAGTTAACAGCAGCTCAGATTAGAGACTAGATGAATACCCCACAGAGTTCTAGCAGCAGACACATCTCTAGAACAACTGTTAAGAGGAGACTGTTGTGGTTTGGGGTTTTGTTTGGGTTTATGTTTCTCTTCCTTTGGCCTCCTTGTGTTTTTTGTCTGTTTTCTCCGTGGTCTTGTGTTGCTGGTCCTGTCTTGTGTAAGTGTCTACATCCTGTTTTATTGTGATAGTATGGTGTCTTGTCTAGCTTTACGTTGGTCTGTCTGATTGTCCTGCCCCGCCCTAATGTGATTCACCTGATGTCTCACGTGTTCCCTGTTACCTCGTTACCTCTTGTATTTAACCCCTGTGTTCCCTTTGTCTCTTGTTAGATCATTCTAGTTCGTGCGTCCTGTCGTTGTGTCCAGCCTGCCTGTCGCTGTGAGTCTTCCCCCGTGCTCTTTACCTGTTTTTGTATTCTTCTTCCCCAGGCCTGTTTTGGACTCTCTTTCCTTTGGACTTTCGGACTTCTTGTGTTTTTTTGGATTTGGCCTTTCCCAGTGCCCCTTGTGACTTTTCATTGGTTTGTTTTTGCCTTTGTGGATTGCTCCTTATTTTGTCAATAAATTAGCCTGTGTTTGCCCTCCAACCTGCATCTTGGTCCTCCTTCCCCTGCCTTCCCATAACAGAGACGTAATCAGGCGTTCATGGTCAAATAGCAGCTAGAAAACCACTGCTAAGGAGAGGCAGCAATTATAAGAAATTTGTTTGGGCCAAGAAACACAAGGGATGGACATTAGACCAGTGGAAATCTGCTTTGGTCTGATGAGTCTAAGTCTTCTGGTAGTAGTTCAATCCCCTCAGTTCTGATCATCTTCCCTCTTTTTGATACCATGCAACCACACTTGTCCAGTGGATCAGTGAGTCGATGTCTCGCTCATTTCTGGCATACAGCTTGATGTCATCCACGTAGAGGAGGTGACTGATGATTGTTCCGCTTCGGAATCGGTATCCATAGCCAGTCTTTGTGATGATCTGGCTGAGGGGGTTCAGGCCTATGCAGAACAGCAGTGGGGATAGTGCATCGCCTTGGTATGTATGTGGCATTGAGTCATAGGCTTTCTTGTAGTCAATCCAGGCGGTGCACAGATTGGTCTGCCTGGTCTTGCAGTCTCGAGTGACTGCTCTATCCACCAGTAGACAGGAGCTTCCATGTTGTGCAGAGGCAGGTTATTGGCCGGTAGTTGGATGGTTGGATGGGTAGTTGGCCAGTAGTTGGATAGTTGGATGGGATTGTTGGTTCATTTGTACTGCCAGGCGTTCATGGAGTGCAGTTAGTTTCTTCAGCCAGTAGGTGTGGATCATGTCAGGGCCTGGTAATGTAATGATTACTGGTTCTTGTTCTGGGAGATTGCTGTGATCTGTTCTTAGATCCACTAGCCACTGATGCCTCTTTTTCCCATATGTTCTTCATACTGTTCAGTCTCTGATCTGCTCTTATGTTATTACCCTGCCACTGAGAGTACACTTTGGATGGTTCGGTGGAGAACATCCGGCTTCTGCTTCTCCCTTGTATCTCTTTAATCTCTTTGTTTGGCAGTCTCTAGAGCCTCAGGTATCAGCTTGTTGTATTTCTTAGGTAACCCCTTCCTTATACCTTTCTGTAGTGAAAGGTGTGTAATCGTGTTGCCTTGATCTTGGCCGATGACCTTCTCCTCCATTTGTGGCTTGTGGTGTTCATCTTATAGCCAAGCATTTCTAGGATCACTGTTGCTGTGGCGTACATCAGCTCATTGGTCTCGGTTATGGCTTTAATAGAGATAGTATGTAGTCATTACATTCATTTTCTAGCAGACTTTTCAGAGGTGACTTTGTCACTTGGTCGTTGTACTAGGGGGGTCCAGCTTGGCTATGATCTTCAATCGTAGGTCAGTCGCCCTTATGTTCAGTGGTTCTGTGCCGTAAGGGCCTGTTGTTATTGGGGCTTGGGACCCAATCCCTGTTGTCCTGGCTCCCCCTTGCCATAGCGTATTTGTTGTACCTCATCAATCTCTAGTTGTGATAGGAGCTGTCGTTTGCGGATGTTAGAACACTGAGTCAGCAGCTGTTTCTTTGTCAGTGTTGATGATGGGTTTCGAAGCATCCATCCATCCTATTGTCTCTGCATGTAACCGCTCTCACTGGGGTTGCTTGTATAGTAGCATTGATTCATGTTTTCTGCTCTAGTCCATGTATGTCTTGTTCCACCTTGTTAACCCCGGCGACGTCCGAGCCGGTATGGCTCTTGTATTTGCGGTTTCATTCATGGCTGAGGTAGGCCAGTAGCATTAAGGACCTTGCCTAAGGATCCACCTGGATATCAAACCGACGATCACCT